>DWAE01000122.1:0-21467 GCA_018237945.1 Heliconius sapho
GTTATTGGTTAGTTTTTTTAATGTTGGTTATAATATTACATAAATTGTTTGGTTTATAATAGAAATGCTCACTTGAACACAACATCAATCTGCTCTATTTAAAAGCAAGGGATAAGCTGCATTCAATCAAGAAAATAGCCAATTTTACATTTATTTTAAATGTTTGAATTGTGTAAAAAAAAAACTACAGTTTTAATCATTATTATGTAGGAGATGTGTTTATCTGGGAATGTAATTTCCTTTCTTTTTTTCTTTAAATTTCAAGACTTAAATATGCTATCTAGGGTATATTTTTTGGGGCTTTGGCTATTTTTAAATTCATATAAAAGACTTTATTTTAAAACAATTTAAAGTATTACGATTAAAAAATTAAAATCAGCTTCACGCTGTATCCCGCACACAGAGCGTAGGCAGAGGGAACCTTCCTAATCTAGACACTCTGTTCCACTCTTTCCGCCAAGTTCTGGAGGTATTGCGAGTTGAGGGGCAGAACTCATCGCCGCGCTTTGCTTCGACACCAGAGCTAAGAAATAAATTTATGAAAAGGTAAATAAACATTTCGTTTCCCCGAGTGGGGATCGAACCCACAACCATACGATTTTACAGTCACTCTTTGTGCCCGATTACTTATTACGTAATAATAGAAGGATTAGGTAATACGATTAAATGGAATAATTAAAAATATCAATAAAAAGAGTTAATACACTCATTACTTAGTAATCTCAACTCAAAGCCACCATATTTTTATGACTTACAAGTTGTATTTTGTAAATCAATTTAATCAATAAATATAAAATTTACCACGTGTTGTTTACTATATTCGTCATTTAATTTTATAATTATATCCCTCCAAACATAATGTTAAAATTTTATATATTTTTTATAATATTTTGTTTAACAAACAAATAAAACATATGCAAGCTTTTCCATTGATTTTTCTTTATTTTTATATCGAGTAGATCAAGTAAAACAATGGCATTATAAAATAATAGATGCTTAAAGAGAAAAATATTCGTTTACGTTTTTACTACACTTATATTTTTTTTTAATTAAATTTGGAGTAATTTCATTAATTGTTTTTTTTTAAATTATAATTTGAAAAAAAAAACCATATATGGTTATCTAAAATTTTATAATGTTGTCATGATTTGGTTATCTGTGTCGGTTTTTTTGTAGTTTTATAGTTATGAAAATTTTAACGTTTTACCGATATGTACCTTATTGATTTTGTTAAGTAAGATTTACTTGAATTTAATATATTTTTTATTTTATCTCGGACGTTTTAAAAATTTACTGACGTTCATATCAATTCATATTTTTAAACTGTACATAATGTGAAAGAAGATGGATTTCTTAATATATTAACGTTTTTTAGGATGAGGTAAGTACATTTCATGGTATAGTGGTTTAAACTGAATTACTTGTTATATTAAGTATTCATTAAAAGTCATTCAGCCATTTTTAACATATTTTCTCATCTTAGGTAACTTTTTTTGACTCTAATAATGCAATAATTTAAACTTTTTTTAAACGAATTCTGTAAAAAAAGGAGGTTATCAATTTGACTGCATTTTTTTAATAATAATTGTTAATAATCATTATCAGTTAAACCTCTTTGTTTTTTTTTGTTATTTGAACCATTTGGTAAGATTATATCATCTCTATCGGACATACTTGCATAATTTCTTATCATTTGGCGTTATCTTAAATATAACGCCAAATGCAAATGTTATTTGAATGTTTCGCATTATAAGCACAATGTATATATATATGTAGACTTTAGGCACTGATGGATCTATTTAATATTACAAAAAGTGTTTTATAACTAGCTATATATTATAACTAGCTTTAATCTTTTTCGTTGAAAAAAATGAGTTGAGTAATTAAATAATAGTCATGTAAAGACATGATAAACTATTATTTATTATAAAAACTATATTTTTTATAGTTATTATAAAAAAAATAAATCGAGTTATCTTATATAGAGTTATCTTTTTAGTGATTCGTACCTCGTAAGGAAAAAAGAACTGTTGTATGATCACTTTGTTGTCCGTTCGTCTGTCTGCCTGCCAAGAGCCTTTATCTCAGGCACACTTGGAGATATTGAGTTGAAATTCAAACCATATACGGTACTGTATGGTATTTTAAAAAATAATGTGGGTGTTTATATCGCAAAAAGCGCGTATTTCGACACTATAAAATATTTCCGGTTGACTTAGAATTATGAAATTTGGCAGCTAGCACAGGTACAGGAACTGTAGGAAAAAATGTGAAAACTGTACATTTGTGCCTAAAAAATAATAGCCTTAAAAGGGGGCAAAATTTGTTTAAGTGAGGTATTTGTTTAAGTGAGGTATCAGATGAAAGGGCTAAACTAAGACTGAATTTCAGAAAAAAATTTAAGACTCCCAATTTTTGTACGGAACTTTCGGTGGGCGAGCCCGACTCGCGCTTGTCCGGTTATTTTTTTGAAGAAAAACATCCCTCGAGTTATAAAGTGTAGTAAAGTATTACTAAGTAATTTTTTTTTATTGATTAGATGTCGAAAATTTATTATATAAATATAGAATAAATTTTATGAGAAACCATTTTTGAATTAACTTAAATATATTAGCGATGTGGACCGTTTCCACAGGTCATTAACACATGAAATGGACAGTCATTAACACATGAAATAAAAAAAATGAATATATTAATGAAACTTGTAGGACGACATGTAAATAACAAAACGATTTTTAGGTCTCGTTATAAAATATTTTCTTTGTATTGTCGTTATGGACTTTAATGCGTAATGATTATTTCTAATATTTCAATGTAAAGCAGAATTAAGTTTAAATATATATGTAGCAAGACACTATTTGTAGTAGAATAAATGTGTCAGTGTTTTTTTATTTACTTAATAAGTAACATTATATTATCCATTTTAATCCCTAAAACAAAAGAACAAGAACTGAGCTCGCACGTCCACGAAGACTAAGAACTTTATTTGAGAAGAGTGGATGAAGATAATTGAGATGTGCTCGTTTCTGTTATAGGAACGGACGGCGACGAGCCCAAGCGCAGGAAAAAGAAAAAGAAATCAGATGTAAGCGCCACGCCAGAAAGAATAGAGCACAGAGTGAACCTATCAGCTATACTGCAATATTCCAATGCCAGCCCCTTCAGAGATAAAACTATGAGAGGTTTCTCTTGTCTATACTGCGCGAAACATTTTCAAAATATCGACGATCTTCGTGCCCACACAGCGCAACAGACTGAAAAGGATAAAATTAACTCGATGCTAGATTACAAATTAAGTTACAACCCTATTAAATTAGATATAACCGACTTGAGGTGCACGGTGTGCAATACTAACATGAAAGATCTGAATGACTTAAAAGAACATTTGGTCACAGCACACAATAAAACAATACATAAAAATATTAAAGATATCATTTTACCGTTCAAATTAGACGATGGTCATAATTTTACTTGTGTTATCTGTTCAGTGGTTCATATTTCCTTCAAAAATCTATATCTACATATGAGCAGCCATTACCGTAATTATTGTTGTAAAAAATGTGGCGCCGGCTACATAACTATAGCAGCCTTGAGGAAACACGGTAAGACACATTATCAGGGTCATTTTCCTTGCGATTATTGTGACAAATCTTATACGTCTTTGACTAAAAAGAGGAATCATGAGAAAGGCGTGCACACGGGCGGTTGGTTGAGAAACAAATGTCCACATTGTCCCGAAATTTTCGTAAGTTACTACGAAAGAAGCGAGCATTTGGTCAAAGTTCATAACGAAGCGCCAGTAGTATATCCATGTAACGCGTGCAATAAAACTTACAAAAAAAAGTTTGAACTAAGTCGGCATATAAAACACCACCATTTACAGCAGAGGAGTTATTTATGTGATAAATGTCATGCGAAATTCTTTTCTAAACGGGGTCTTGTAGATCATATGACAAGACATACGGGAGCTGAAGTATGCGCCTGTGATGTATGCGGCAAATCATTTTCTAGGACACGAACGTTAAAAGAACATATGAAAGTCCACGAAGATGATAAAAGATTTCAATGTGAAGTCTGTAAAAAGACTTTCATGCAAAAGAGCAGCCTTAAAAGCCACATTCGCCTCCACCAAGACGACTTGGACATATTCAAAGAGTTTGACGATGTCAAACATTTGATCGATAACCGCGAAATGACGTTGAAACAGATTGCGGCGGAAAATAAAAAGAAAGCGCAAATGGAAAAAATTAAAGATCCATTCGTTAATATTTAACACGAGTTTTTTGAAATCATAGATAATTATATTTTAAAGAAGAAATGACTAATGCAAATTTTCCTTAAAAAACAGACGAGAGAGAATTTTTTAGTTCTTATTTAGCCCCCGCAATAAAATAATAATAGATTCTGTAATAGAGACTATACTACTAAAGTTATTATTAAAATTTAAATAAATTCGTACAACTATCGCATTTTGGGGTGAGCACAAATTCGCACTTTTAGTATTATGGACACTATTAGCATTTTATTAAAATTTGTAAAAAATAACTTAGAAAATGTATTTGCTGTTTACTAAGTAAAAAAAATACACAACGGTCTAACTAGAAAACGATAAAGAAAAAGAGGTATTATTAATTCAATTATATTTTGCACGCTGAATGCTGAATAAACAAATGATCAAATAAACTGTACTAGAATCATTTTTTAAATGCATATAGGGTCTTCTATTGAATGAAGCCTTCTGATTGTGAAGATAATATTACGTTAGCAGTACTATCGTACCGTATTAAACTGGGAGGGTAAAAAATAAAAACGTTAATTTTGTGCTCTTCTTTTTTTTTGTCTTTGGTGACTAAGTAACATTCTACTTTGGTTATTCTTGAATGTAATGATTTTTTATTTTCTATCATAGACAATATACATTTTGTAGATTTTTCCTGTATTTTTATACTATTTAGTTTTTACTATTACAAGATGTTAATGATTTCTTTTTCAATCTCGAAATATGAATTATTGATCACAATATTATTATTACTATTATGAAATTTATGAAAAATAAAATGCTTTACTATCATTGAAGAATTTTTATTTGATTTTCCATGTTATCTTAAGTGGTAAATTTTTTGCTCGGAAGTACAAAGGAATATATACTATTAAGTTGTGATGCATGGTCGATTGATATTAGAACATTATGGAGCTTTTATGTAATGTTATAACGAAATTGTAGTTGCAATATATTTGAAGTGAACGGCCAGTCACAAATTATTTTTCTTTTATAGGCCTTACCGGAGCCCGAAAAAAGCGAAAAGGGACTAAAATTAAAGAGGAAAGCGGGGCGGGTGAGGTCTTAACTAAAGTAGTTTACCGCGAAAAGCAATTGCGCGAGATGCAGAAACAGTGGCATAACTTGACCACGCTGCTTAAATATTCTAATGTTACACCCTTCAAGGATAGAAATGATGCGGGGTATATCTGCGCTTATTGCTTTAAAACTTTTCCTGATCCCAATGTTCTAAGACAACACACTCATTTTGATCATGTCAAAGAAAAACCTACGTATAAATCTGGCTCAGGCATTAGCAGTTTTGTAGCTTTTTTGGATATAGTAGATCTAAAATGCACAATTTGCGATCAAAATATGGACAGTATTAATAGTTTAACTGAACACCTAGTGAAAGAGCATGATAAGAAGTATTATTTAGGAACTACAGATTACTTCCAACCATTTAAACTCACTAGAGAACAGACAATGAACTGTTGCCTCTGTGGAGAAATATTTCACAACATGAAACTCTTGATGCAACACATGAATGTGCACTACCGCAATTTCATTTGTACAATTTGTGGTGCGGGATTCGTAAATAGTTTCCGACTGAACAGACACGAAACAACGCACGGGAAGAAGAAATCTAGTTTCACATGTCGACATTGTGGTCAAATTTTTGCTGCTGAATCAAAGAAAAAGGCTCACGTCAATACAGAACACAAAGGCATCGCTGGTGACAGCGTTTGCCAAATTTGTAAGGCGCGATTTAAAAATTATTATCAGAAAACTAGACATATGATGCAAGTACATAATGTTGAAGGTATAAAATGTGATATGTGTGACAGGAAATTTAATTTAAAATCGAACTTAGTGTTACACATGAGGAGTGTTCATCTTAAGGAAAGACCCTACGAATGTTCTGTATGTAGTATGAGCTTCTTTATTAAACGTCACATGCTGGGACACTACATGGCAACACATACGACTGAGAGGAAATTTAAATGTGACCTCTGTGGAAAAGCATACGCAACCCAAAACAGTAGAAGAAAACATATGAAAAAAAATCATGGGATCTCAAAAAATACTGCAATGCTTGCAAATGTGGTGAACAAGCCAAATTAGTGCTAAGATTCTGTATATGAAATGTAATAAACTCTTTTGGTGTACATTGAATTTTATTTTGTACCCGAAATTTACATTATATTTTGCTAATTAATAATAATTGTAAGATAAAAATGCTTGCTCTTTAGAACAGATAAAATGCTAGGAATTGTTATTTTTGTTACGTTTGTTTAAGAATACCATCGCTTAATCCATTTCAGTGGCTTTATGGTTCATATCGCATAGTTTTTACAAATGCGGAAATATTTATATTGTATTTCTATTTATAAAATAATTTTATTATAATATATCAAGTTTTCTTTATAAATATTTTGTTGATAATATTTACCGTGATAAACGAAAAGCATGAACTTTTGAATATAGCGATAGCAGTGCTCAAGATGAAAATTTTAACTTAGTGCTTTTCTTTGTAGGTGACGAGACTGAATCAAGATTTATTGAGATAACAATCAAACAGGAACCTACTTCTGACAATGAATACAATGACTACAATGAATATAATGTATACAGTGAATCTAACGAATGTAACGACTATGCGAGAAGTCAGAAGAGAATTACGAAAAAAATGCAAACAATCGTTAAAATAGAGCCGTTATCTATTGAAATAAAACCATTGGATAAATCAAAGCTGCCAAGAAATGATAGAAAAACCAAAAAAGAAAAGGTGTTAGAAATGGAAAAACATTTACAGAATATCAGTGCAATTCTACTCAACACTAACGCTACGCCTATAAGGTATCACGATGGTGCGAGCTATGTGTGCGCTCTGTGTCCAGAGACATATCCCCTTCCGGCAGAACTAAAGCAACATGTGCTAGACGAGCACGACGAAATAGACAAATCATCGTTCATGGAAGGACAACGGCTGAACTCGTACATGGTGAAGCTAGATATTACGGAATTACGTTGTCTCATTTGTCACAACGATATCGAGAGC
This sequence comes from Heliconius sapho, assembly GCA_018237945.1. Classification (NCBI taxonomy): domain Eukaryota; kingdom Metazoa; phylum Arthropoda; class Insecta; order Lepidoptera; family Nymphalidae; genus Heliconius; species Heliconius sapho. The sequence goes on from DWAE01000122.1 coordinate 7,323, forward strand.
TTCGATGCTCTGTTTGATCATTTATCTGCTGTTCACGGGAAGATTATGAACAAGGACATACCAAATCATATACTTCCCTTCAGATTTATACATAACAGTTTCGATTGTGTTCAGTGTCCCAAGACTTTTGAACACTTCAAATTAGTTCAAGAGCACATGCCTGTACACTACCAGAACTACATATGCGAAACTTGTAATGCTCCATTTGTCAATAAGAGAACACTGCAAAATCACAACAACAGACATAAAAAAGGGGATTTCCCTTGCAGCCAATGTCCAAAAATCTTTGACACGAATAGAAAAAAGCTCAATCATGAAAAGTACGTACACGATGGAGATTATAAGAGAAAGAAGTGTCCCTATTGCCAGGAGAAGTTTACCAGTTACGCAAAGAAACGTTCCCATATGGTTGAAGAACACGGGGCGGAACCGATGTCAGCGAAATGCGATATATGCCTCAAAGTGTTCAGTACTCGTGCCCGCCTCAGAGGACACACGCGGCGCGCGCACATGGAGTGCACGCACGCCTGTGCCGAGTGCGAAATGAAGTTCTACACGAAGATGGAGCTCGTCAAACACATGGTGAAACACAACCCGCTAAGAACCTACCAGTGCGACATCTGTCAAAAGGCGTACGCGAGGAAGAACACTTTGCGGGAACATTTAAAGATTCACGCCAACGTTAGAAAGTTCAAATGTGAATATTGTGAAAACGCATTCATACAGAAGTACAGTTGGAAATCTCATATGCGAAAAAAACACAAGATCAAAGTGCCGTAAACTACCCTACATTTTTTATTTGAAGGAGTAGCTCTGATGAAGTAGGTGTAGACGAAAGTATTGATTTTGATTCACGTCGAATCGATATTTAGATTCTATCGAATTTCCCAAAAAGGCAACGTTTGTTGTATCTTTATATCGTTATTATGTTTTAATAGTATTGCTATGTGTCGAGCTTTTAATGAATTTTTTGTTATTCTAGAACCACGTTTATTTTTTACAAAAATAAAAACCGATTAAACTGAATATATTATATGTAATTGTTTCAGCATTCCTTTTTGTAAACACAATCAATTTTATGTTATTTACAACTTTTAGGCTGCTTTTAAGTATCTTGAATATTTCTTCTCTTGTGAAATTGGTGGCTCATGATGATTTTTTGACTAATCGTGTAAAATATTTCGGAAATAAATTATCATCGTATTTGAAATATTTTTATTTTATTTCCATAAACCTTTTATCTTTTTAACTGCCATCACAACTGTTGACCATCAAAATTAACAAAGAAAAAAAGTTTTTTTATTATTAAAATAGTGTTCGTGTATATGACACGTTTAATAAAAAAGACAGCTTTATAACGTGTTAATATTATAGATTCATTCATAATTTGTAAAAATTACATTGTAATTTAATTGATATTATAACTTATCACTGGTATGTATTCGGTGACTTAATAAATTTTCTTTGGACCTTTAATTTAAAACATTTAAAGAGTCTATTTATATACATTGAATAAGATCTATAATTGTTATGACGAAAGATCATGACTTTTAACAATAGCTAAACACTTTATTCAAGTCAGCATTAAATTGATCATTTCCTTGTAAGTAATTGGCCGAGAATATGGTAGATACATATCGATGAAGTACTGGACCATGAGATAGTGGCGAAAAGAGAAAAGGATCTTAGAAAAGCAACTTTACAAATTTTAAGCTATTTGCACATGATAATGGAATATTTACAGGGCCGTAGGAAACTTAAATAAAGCGCTTACATAAATAAAGCGCTATAGGCAGGGTGGTAGAACTCTGTGGTAGAACACGCTTCGATAATCTATTTAATATAACCTATATTAATTGAGTAAACTGGCCGACTTAAGCTAAAGTAAAAGAAAACTTTTCAAGATCTCGACATATATAAGTCATTTAAATTATAGTATTAATATGGTTAGTGTAATGAGATATTTAAAGAATATAACTAAAAGGAAACCATTTAAGATTTTAATAAAAATGTAGCGGGCGTGGGAATAATGATGTAATCTGAGAAAAGAATTTTGAAGTGTAACAAATATATTTTGAAGTACGCTACAATAAACTACTTGACCCGACGCTAAAAATGTTAATATATTGTAAAATTTTTGGTTTTTAAGATTTTTACTCGATTATGCTATGAGAAAAATTTTAAAAATTATTTGGAAAATATTTTAAAATTTTGAATTTGATTTTATTTCTTTTTATTTTCAAGTACATTATCTCGAAAAAAAAAAGGTCTCTGCCTGTCATTATCAAAGTTTAAATTTAATAGTTTTTACTTCGTAAATACACGTTGATACTTTTTGATATTCAGATGCTTTATCTGAAAATCATTTTGAGGCCAGTCGTGGCGCAGGGGCACAAGGTGTGACTGTAAATCGACTGGTGTCGAGGCAAAGCGCGGCGTTGAGTTCTGCCACTCGACACGCAATGCCTCCAGAATTTGGCAGAAAGTGGAGAACGGAGTGTCTTAACACTAAGTTTCTGTAAGGTTCTAGGTTCTGCCTACCCCACTGTGTGCGGGATACAGCGTGAAGCTGATTTAATTTCAAATTTAATGAAGTTAATTTTTAATAAAAAAAATAGTTCTACAATGAAAACTTTTCTTTGTAGGTCAAAAGGGCATAATCAACGAATCTGAAGAAGAGCCTGAAGAGATAACAAAAAAATTCAAAGAAACCCAAAGTAACACGCTAAAAAAGAATCGCGCTCCTAAAAAGAAAGGCGACGAAAAATGCATGCAAGAAGTAGAAAAGCACCGAAAAAATTTTATAGAAGTAATAACATATTCTAATGCAACGCCGATTCGCTTTAAAGGCGACATAGGTTACGGATGTTACTTTTGTTCAGAACAGTACCCGGAAGCTGCTGATCTCAAACTCCATACAATAACAAAACATGACAACGATAGTATTATACAAGTTGTCAAAGATATGCGTATTTATACAGTTAAATTAGATATAACGGGTTTGCAATGTTGTTTATGTCAATTAGATATATTGACGATAGAGGAACTAATGAATCATCTCATAAAAGAGCATCAACGTATCATTTACGTGGATATCAAAAATCATATGGTTCCATTTAAATTTGAAAATGAGGATTTAAAATGTGCCATATGTTTAGCGAAATTTATGAAATTCAGAAATTTAACTGAACACATGAACACACATTATAGAAATTACGTGTGTGACGTATGTGGGGCTGGCTTTGTCAACCGTGATATTCTGCGGAGTCATCTAAGAATTCATAAAATAGGCAATTTCACATGCGATTTCTGCACAAAAACTTTTAACACTCTAGTGAAGAAACAGTCCCATATAAATATAGTACATAAAAAATTGTATATGACAAGAAAGTGCGGATATTGTAACGAACATTTCGATGATTATCACAAGAAAAACGAGCACTTGACAAAATTTCATGGCGTTAATTTAGTTATCTTTAAATGTGATCTGTGCGACAAAACTTTTATTAATCAAAATCGGTTTAGACGTCATGTTAGAAAAGATCATCTTATGGAAAGAAACCATGAATGTGAACTTTGTGATATGAAATTCTTTTGTGGTGAAAATTTAAGAAAACATATGCGGACGCACACTGGAGAAAAGGACTATCACTGCAGTATATGTACCAAGTCTTTCGCACGCAAGTTTTCCTTAAAAAAACATTTGCGAACACATTCTAAGAATTCTGAAGGACGTGAAACTTGTAAAGCAACTCCAGATACATTTTTAATTATAAAGGAACCTGACATCGTTGCAGATTAGTGTAGGATAAAGACTCATTTAGTCAAATAAAAATATATTTATTTATAATGTTCACATGTTTGTTTTATTTTTATAATAATATTTTACTGTTGCAATATAACATATTCCCATGTTATATTCAAGAAAATGTAAAATTATTAGGTTTCTTGTCTTATTTATGTAAAACCAAGCATTTAAATTTTAAATGTACACTATTTATCATTTTTAAATTTATTAAAATAATAAAAAAATACTTTACTCCCACGTGTGTTATAAAAAGTTCAGTAACAATACTTTCTTTTTTTAGGTAATCCTACCGAAACTGTATATTTTGAAGAATTTAAGAATGTTACCAAATTAACTAGACAAAGAAAAATAAAAGTGGACACTGAACGCACAGTAAAAAAGAAAGCTAAAGTAACGATAGGATTTAAAAAAATTAAATTGAAACCAATTAAAGAATTATCCAAACATCATCACAATATAAAAGAGATACTTCAGTGTTCCAACACAACTCCTATACACGGCAAATGTGATCTGGGCTATTTGTGCTGCTATTGCACGGAACAATTTCCAGATCCAGCCGATTTGAAAAAACACACAATACAACTGCACAGAAATGGAATTAAACCTACTTTCTTTCAAAAGAGAGATCTACAAAAATTTTACGTCAAAGTCGACATCACTGGATTGCATTGTAACATTTGCTCGAAAGATATAGAGGATTTGGAAAAGTTGATCGATCACCTAAAAACTATGCATGACAGGAAAATATATACAGATATAAAAAACCATATGGTACCATTTAAATTTGGTAGTGAGGAATTGAAATGTTTTATATGCTCAAACGTGTATAGCAAATTCAAGATGCTTCTAGAGCACATGCATAAACACTGTAGAAATTTTATATGCGAAATGTGTGGTGCAGGGTTTTTTAATCGAAGATCGTACATAAACCATCAAAAGTATCACGTTGTGGGAGAGTATAAATGTGAACGATGCGATAAGGTCTTCAATAATGTTCAAAAAAGAAATCAACATTTTAGGACCGTTCATGTACACGAATACAAATTAAATAGATGCGGATACTGCAATGAGAAATTTGCTGGATACCGAAATAAAGCTGAACATTTGAGAATTGTTCATGGCGTTGGATCTGAAACAGCTAAATGCCAAGCTTGTGAAAAAAGCTTTTGTAATAAAGACTCTTTACGAAAACATATCAAAAGGCACCATTTAATGGAGAATCAATACAGCTGCACGTTATGTGAAATGAAATTCTTTGCTAAAAGAAATTTATCAGAACATATGGTGACACATACGAAAATTCGTTCGTTTCAATGCAACGTATGTTTCAAGAAATACGGACGAAAGCACACATTACGAGAACACATGCGGATACACAACAACGACAAACGCTACAAATGCGAACACTGTGGAATGGCTTTTGTGCAAAAGTGCAGTTGGCGACGACATATGCAATCGAAACACGATGAGCAGGTTTAATGATTAATAGATATTCATTTTTAAACTAACATATCAATTTTTATTCCTTCTGATATTCATGTTTTTACAGCCAATAATGAATGGCTCATTTTTCTGTAAATGAGAGGCTAGAAAACTATGTCAAACACAAAAAGTTGAAATTTATTTGGTACTTATAAAAACATTTAGTTGTGGCGCAGGGACACGAAGTGTATGGGACCCCACTCGAGGAAATGTATTATTTATTTAAATTTGATATTTCCATTTCTTCGCTTTAGTGTCAAGGAGAGCGCGCGTTGAGTTCCGCCACTCAATGCCTCCAAAATTCAGCGGAGAGTGGAAAACGGAGTGCCTTAACACTAGGCTACCCTCTGCTTACCCTGCTTATTAAAAAAATATATAATAATTGGGTACAGATGAATGCACCACCTCGGTCTACTCGTGATCACGGGTAACTGTAAAGTTTTCGAAACGGACGAAAAGACGAAACGGGTCTTTAAAAGTTTATAATACAAAGTTAGAGTTTTATATGAAATGAATACCTATACGTTGCGAAAATCTAAGATCTAAGTCTCGCCTTTAGATGTCAAATACCATGAAGTATATAATATGTCCTAAATACATTAGTTCAAGAAAAGGCTATCGTATTCATTTAAAAACAATCCTTGATTGATTTCTTGATTGATTGATTGAATCCTTGAACGATTCATTGTAAGTTGAGAAAATAAAATTATTTATATTGTTATAATTTTGTCTTTAAATTTTTACCTTTTAGTTGTTTAATTGTATATTTTATCAACTTGAAAATTTAATATTCACATTATAAACTTTATATTCTGAATATAAAATTAGTTTTTACTTCGTAATTACACGAAGATACTTTTTGATATTCAGATACTTTATCTGAAAATCAAAAAAGAAAAAAGTTTGTGTTCTAATGGTTTTAATAAATTGTGCATCATATCACTAATCGAACCAAATTTATCAGATAAGTAGACTAGAAAATCTAACAATAATATTATTTACAGAATGCTCACAATAAATATACAAGGCGTTTTATCTTTAGCGCTTTAAATGAAAGCACATTTATAAATACTCTATAAAAAACCTAATACAAATAAAACGAAGGAATTTTGCCAAAAATCAAAAAAGCTTGTTTTTCAAACAAAATAATAAAAAAATATCGTAATATAAACACCATTGGTAATGACAACTGACAACAATGACACTTACCTGTCATAGTGGCAACGTGGCATACGCCTCATTCACGAAATCGAGTCGTAGGTAATGGCGGTAGAGTTAAACGTTATTTAAGTTAATTATAAAAATGAGAGGTTCCTTTCTCGTTCGGGTATGTTTTGTGTGAAGGAAAACGTGGTATATCGGCAACTTATTGTAGTATTTTTGTAGTAGTAGATGTTTATGGTATCTATTCATAGCAGCGTTATACGTAATACAGTACGGATAAAAATCATAAAATTAAAATAATAGATCTACGTCTAAACTGTTGACGAATTTTGTTTAACTTTTTTAGGTACAGATTTGACATATTTTACCCTATATGTTATCTATAGGGTGTTACACCCAGTAACCCATCAAATACTACTGTTTAAATTTATAAATAAGAATTTACAATGCCGATAACATATACATATGTAGATATCGCTTAAAATATAAAAATTTTGGATGATTATCCAATACAAAGAAAACACGAATTATGAGAGCCACTCTGGTTTCTTGAATCTTAAAAAAAAATTAACTTTCACAAAGCAACCTACGACTAAAGCATTATAAAAAAATACTTATATGAAGCGGCATCATTTAATAAAGTGACCAAATTTATACCGAAAAAGCGGAAAAGGATTCCTTCCAACCATGGAATTACGAGTTGATATGGCATACGGAACAGACAGTAAATGTCATACTTGTTTCAAGACATATGGAATAAAGTGGACCTTGCATGAGATTGTATAGATGATAGACGATTCAAATGTGAACTCTGAACTGTAGTCTGTAAATTCTTGTACAAAATTTAGTTGGCGTGTACACACACAAATTTAATCATGCTCTGTTTAAAATTTACTGTTATTTTTTATCAAATATTGAGAGAATTAGAGAGAAAGATATAAGAGAAAAAAAATCTTTTTTATTCAACATATTATAAAAATTTATTAATCTGTATAATAATAGAAAGTCAAAAAATATAATAAGTAAATAAATAAATCAAAACCAGTTTATTTATTAACTTTTAATTTATGCATGATAATAAGTCAATTAACTTGTAATGGAGTTCTTACTTGCGTGTAAATTCAGTGTAAATAATATAGATTTTCTTTGTAGGTAAATCTCACAAATCATCCAAAGCATCATTGGACACCTCTCCTGAGGATGAAATGTTTGCTATAAATAAAGAAGACGTAGTTCCTAAAGCTAGGCAAGGAGAACATTTGGAAAAACATAGGAACAATATAAGGGAAGTTATTCTTTGCTCGAACGCTACGCCGATTAGGTGTCGAGGCGGCATTGGTTATGCGTGTTGTTTTTGTTCCAGTCAGTTTCCTGATCCTGCAGACTTAAAGAAGCATACGATAAAAGATCATGACGATAAGACGAAAGCAATATTTATGAAAGGGCGGGATATGTACGGATACTTAGTTAAATTAGATATTACAGGATTAGAATGTAATCTATGTGGATTAAAGCTGGAGACTCTAGAGAAAATTTTGGAGCACTTAAAAGACGCTCATAGTAAGAACATCAGCACAGAGGTACCTAACCATATTTTGCCTTTTAAATTTGATAGTGAGTATTTAAGGTGCTTCATGTGTCAGAATATTTTCAACAAATTTAAAGCTCTCCAAGAACACATGCATACACATTACCGAAATTATATTTGCAAAGTCTGTGACGCTGGATTTGTTAACCGCCATCTTTTATTATGTCACAATGAGGGCCATAAAACTGGTACCTTTGTTTGTGAACAATGCGACTTAGTTTTTGACACTGTTAGAAAGAAGAAATTGCACGAAAGAAAAATCCATAATGGCTTTAACATGCCTCACAAATGTGGATACTGCAGTGAGAGGTTTAGGGAGAATTGTCACAAAAATGAACACTTAGCGAAAGTACACGGTGTTGTTGGACCAACAATTAAATGTCAAGCTTGCGACAAGACATTTACATTGCAGCAGACTTGGTTACTGCACATGAAAAAATATCATTTGCTGCAGAAGAAACATGATTGCACGAGATGCGAAATGGCCTTTTTTTCTAAACGGGAGTTAACAGACCACATGGTCAAACACACGGGAACAAGGGAGTTCAAATGTGAAGTTTGCAAGAAATCGTACGGCAGATTAAAGACATTAAAAGAACACGTCAAGAGGCAACACCCAGAAGATTATTTCTATAAATGTGCTCACTGTGATCAGTCGTTTGACAAAAATTTTGCATTGAAGTGTCATATAAGTTCCAAACATGGAGACATAACTAAATCTGTGCAATAACAATTTTATGTACTATTCTTATATGAAACTAAGATGTATAAATAATGTATTTATATATAATAAATGTTATTTTTTTACATAAATTGTGTTTCCGACTTGAAAAATTTTATATTTTGCATAAGTTGCAGAGCTAAATTTATAAAAAAAAAAACTTCCGGAATATTAACGTACGAACGTGTTTAAATAAATAGGCAATAAACTCATATATAACGTGGGAAAATTATTAAATAAGTACCATATTTCGATACTTGTGCAAATTTTACAAAACTCTATTTTGCTATGATAATATAATAAATAAAAGTCTGTCTAACAAACATTTTTCGTTTTAGGTATACGAACCATTAAAATCGAAAGGCGTTCAACACCTCGAGTCGAGTTGAAGATCATTCGGGGCACCAGGGAGCCTAAACTATCGGATGCCAGGAAAAACCAACAAAATCTTATGACAATTTTGCTTTGTTCCAATGCCAATCCTATTAGATCGAAGGATAGTCTTGGATACGGCTGCGCGTTTTGTCTCGAACAGTTTCAGAATCCGACCGACCTTAAGAAACATTTTTTAGTAGAACATAACAACGACAGATTAATTCAGTACATGACGTCCAGATTATTTGAACATGTCGTTAAATTAGATATTACCTACTTAAATTGTTCCCTTTGCAGCATTAGTGTAGCAAAATTGGAGGATTTGATGCATCACTTAAAGGATGAGCATAAACAAGAAATACACACAGATATAAATAACACTATAGTACCGTTTAAATTCGACACTCCAGAACTAAGATGCGCAATTTGTTCCACGGAATATCTAAACTTCAAACTGTTACAGGAGCATATGAACACTCATTTCGGATATCATTTATGTCCATTGTGTAGCCGAGGCTTTATTACTGAGCGCCTTTTAGCCACTCACATCAGAAGACATGACAACGGTGTATACAAATGTCAAGAGTGCGATAAAGTGTTTGGTAATAATGAGAGGTTAAAGGAACATCAGAGACGGATTCATTTAGGTTTCAACAAACGCAACAAATGTATGATATGTGATGAACGTTTCATGGATTACTGGAGGAAGGTTGATCATATGGTGAAAGTGCACGGAGCACCACCAGTAGTCATAAAGTGCCAAGCTTGCGACCGCACGTTTATCAACCAGAGGGCTCTGGCGCGGCACACTAAAAAAGACCACCTTATGGAAAAAAAGCACCAATGTGAAGAATGTGATATGAGATTCTTTAGCGCTAGCGGATTAAAGCGTCATATGGCGAAGCACACAGGACTGCGCGAGTTCAGATGTGATATTTGCTTCAAATGCTACGGCAGAAAGACTACGTTAAGAGAACATATGCGTATACATGCAGACGACCGCAGGTTTGCCTGTAGTAGATGTGGTCAGGCTTTCGTACAAAAGTGCAGTTGGAAGAGTCACATGAGATCCAAACATGGCGAAGAAATTGTTTAGATTTTGGTTCATTGCATATGATTAATACAGGCGATATTAAATTGATTGTTTTATTGCCATTTTTTGTTTCGTTTCAAATAAGTTATGAAAGTAACGTTAGTTTTCGTGACGTTTAGATTTCGCAAGCCTTACGTAACATTCTTTGTATTTATAATGTACTTCATAGTTTACTACTTTCTCTTATTAATATTTATTAATAAACATTTTTATTAGAAATGGGAAAACAAAATGAGAAAAGTACAAAAGCATCTTATAGAAATATTACAATTGTATACATATAAACCAAACATAAAATATTTATGTTTACTTAGAACTGAATATTTTGTGCCGTAAATATCTGTGTAAGTAGATTTTTGTATTTTTTCTTTACACAAAACTACGGTCGATAACAATAATTATTTGTTGTAGGTGACCAGAAACTAACAATTCCAACAAATGTGGGAAGAAAAGACCGAAAAGGTAAAACCATACGAATTACTGTTGAAAAGAAACTAAACATGGTGATAGTGTCAGAGGTGGAAAAACATCAGAATAATATAAAAGAAATTCTTTTGAATACGAATGCTACGCCCATTCGTTGTAAGGGAGGCATCGGTTATGCGTGTTGCTTCTGCTCTGAGCAGTTTCCTGATCCAAAAGATTTAAAAGCACACACCCAAGAATCACACAGTGCTGAAGAAAAATCTACATTTATGAAAGGCAAAGACATGCACGGCTATTTCGTTAAACTGGATATCACAGACGTTAAATGCCAAATTTGTGGGGAAACCATGGAAAGTGTAGAGAAAGTAGTCAACCATCTGCAAATGAATCACGATAAGAAACTTTACACGGACATTAAGGATCACATACTACCCTTTAAATTTGGCAATGGACCTCTCAACTGTATGATATGTTTGAACGTATTTAACTCTTTCAAAGCTCTCCAAGAACACATGAATGTTCATTATAGTAACTATATATGTCTAGTCTGCGGCGCGGGTTTCGTTAATAAAAACATCCTTCTAAGACACGGAGATGCCCACAAAATAGGAACGTTTACCTGCGAAATTTGTTCTAGAACCTTCGATACGGCGCGAAAAAAGCGATTGCATGATCGATCAAGACACGCCGGGATAAAATTGCCTCATAAATGTGGTTACTGCATGGAAAGATTTAAAGAAGTTTGGAAGAAACAGGAGCATTTGGTTAAAGTCCATGGAATTAAGAGTCCAGGGATTAAGTGTCAAGCGTGTGACAAGAGTTTCGAAAGCAAACATTCTTGGAGGCTTCATATAGCAAGAGTGCATCTCTTACAAAGACCACACAGATGTCAGCATTGTGAGATGGAGTTTTATGCTAAAAAGGAGTTGGAGAGCCACATGGTGAAACATACTGGTTCCAGGGAATTTAAGTGTGAATCATGTTTCAAGACTTACGGACGATTGAAGACCTTAAAAGAACATGTCCGAAAAGTACACGTTTGATTAGCCGAATCGATATACGTGAAAAAGTATGTGGAGTAAGATAGTCTATTTATATAACTTCACGATATAAATGTATATAGTTTATATAGTTATAGCTTAAAATATATCAGTATTTTTCTCGACATTAATAGGCAGAGTTTATAGTATTAATGATATCAGTCAGTGTCTATAATAAGTTAGTGACAAAATGAAGTTTACTATTTACATATGAATTCATAAGAAGGATCTCATTAGCATCTAGTGTGTGTTAAATGTTTAGTTATACATTATATAATAAATTGAATTTTTGTTACACTTGAGTAAATGTTTATTATTGTTTCAATTATTTTGCTATTACAGGCTTAAGGCTATAGAAGGCCATCTCGTTGAAATGCACAGTGTCCGTGTGAACAAACAGATCGATCCACAAAAGGGGAATATTCAAATTTTTACACATATAATGGCAAAGTGCATTGATGGTTCCTCCACCTTATACATTGTTTTAAAATTGAGGGCCAATGGACAATAGAGTATCTTAACATTCTTACTGCATATTTCTTAGTTTGACTTATTTTAGGAAATTAAAAGAAAAACAATAAAAAAATATTGATAATATTATCTATTTACGACAATCATATGTACAAATTAGATAATAAATTTTCTTTATATATCCTTTAGAATAATAAGAAACACAAATTAATGAGTTTCAACATAACTATATAGAAATACAGACATCTATATATTTATTAATATCTATGATAATTTAATAATAATACGATGAGTATGTTATACTTACATATCATTAAGACATTACATCAACAGTGAAGGCAAGAAACTACTTTTCATTCCAAAGAGGGTGAGGTTGGTCGAATAATAAAAGAGAAATTGAAAAAAAATACTATAGGATTAAACTTTTTATCCAATGGGAAAGATTTATACAATGATTTGATTTTAGGTTTAAATAGAAAACCTCAGGTTCAGGATGGCCAAGAGTCTTCGACCATACTGTTCATACCATTTCATAAATTCACCATGCGAGTCTATGACAATCATAGACGGTGAGCTGAGGAGCTCAAGGCAGTGCCCGGGACTTCCTATTGTTTAAGAGGCCCCTTTACATGATCTAACAATACCTAACTCGATCACGCACCCTCTTTATTTACTCCTGTTATTTTCCTCCTTTTTAAGATTTCAATATTTACATAATATACAAGAAGATAATTTGATACTGAAGAATCACATTTCTAAATGAATCAAGCTTGGTATAGAACTCAAACTCACTACCACATAAATCAACATTATTACAGGGATCTTAACAATTAATTACAACTGTTTCTAATACCTATTGTAATTTAGTAAATTATGTAAATTATATTTAATTTCAGCTATTTACATTATTGTAGGGGTATTGCATATTCATTAATATTGTTATGCTAAACAATAAACAACATTACATATACACACAAAATCAGCGTCCTAAATTTATTCGCTATAAATACTATAATGACATTATTTTCCGCTATTGTTTTGTAGCGTATACATAACCAAATTTAAATTATAATAAATGAGTTGATTGAACATAAGATCTCGTCTCATTGACATCGCCACGCTGCCATAGCCCACAGACATATGACTTATACATACAATAAATAAATTACTATCACGAATCATTCTTTTTATTTGTGAAAATAAGTACATAAGTAACGCACTTCGCTGAAAAAAATACTTTTTATATGCTTGACAATAAGTAGCATAAAGCACCTGGGTAGTAGGCAGGGCAACCCTGCTAGTAGTGTTAACACTAGTTTTCCACGATCACCTAATTTTCGAGACATTGTGTGTTGATTGATGGAACTAAACACCGCAATTTATCTTGTTACCAGAGTGAGGAAATAAAAATAATTCTTTTCTCCGAGTGAAAGTCGAACGCCGCCGCTGCGCAACAACGACCTAAATATATAACTTTAAAGTATATTAATAATATTCATTATATATATGTGACACTTTAAGTCTTCCTGTTCATATGCGTCAAAACATGTCGCCGCACATGTTTCTTCCATTTAAAAGTTTCTTCGCAGACATCGCATTTGAAAGGTCTTTCGGAGGAGTGCTTGACCACGTGCTGCGCCAAGTTACCGCGAGTCGCGAACGTTTTGTCGCAAATTTTACAAGTAAACTTCTTTTCGCCCATATGGAAGGTTCTCTGGTGCCGTAGCACTTGAAAAGGGTAGGAGAATTTCTTGCCGCAAGCACCACAGGACGGTGCCGGGACGCCGTGCACCTGAAATAAGATATTGAATGTTTACTTAGTTCTTTTTATTTTTAAACATCTGCATCATAAAGATTAAGCAGATAAAATGATAGGCTACTTAATTATATGTTAAATACTTAACTTAACTTAGCTTCACGCTTTGTCCCGAGCGGGGTAGTCAGAGAGAACGGAGCGCCAAACGCTACGGTCTCTAC
>DWAE01000123.1:0-21441 GCA_018237945.1 Heliconius sapho
GCTCCGCGAGCCCGCGCACCACCTCCTCGCCGTACTGCGACACTAGTACGTGCACTCTGTTCACCAGCAGCCAGGTTAGATGGACCGCCTCTGAGAGACCGTTGTCTACCTGTTGGTAGAAAATGTAAGTCTCCACTTTCAATATTTTGCGTTTAAAAAATCATCTATTGATGCTTCTCTATAGGAAACAATTGCAATAACTCAACAAATTGATCTCCACAAAAATACTTTCACAAAATAACTTTTTTTATGTCATCGATTACGTCATGAATAATAAACGAAAGTACTTAAAAAGCACCACTACTAATACTCGTTGAGTGCACAAGCACCTAGAGTACTAAACAAGGAGTAAGCAATACGAGTAACTGTTGAGAGCACACGCCACTAGCGACTTTGAAAAAGCATTTATTATTATTTTTAATATTTGTAATATTATATTTCTTTGTTTGGTTTATAGTTATATTTAAATATTATATATGGAAACTTCTTCCACTCTGCTCTCTAATTCCAAAAAAGATCAAAATTTGAGATGAGATTGAACAGATAAAAAAGAACCAAAAACATATTTTTCGTTTTACACTGTACCCCACATATATAACAAGCAATACATAGGTAGGCAGAAAAGCAGAGAGAATCTAGTGTTAAGACGCTCCTTTCCCCACGTACCGGCCAATTTTCTAGACATTACGTATTGGGTGACGGATCACAACGCCGCGCTTTGTTTTGTCACTAGAAAGAGTAAATGAAAATAACTTATACCTTATATATACTGGCAACAGAACGTAGAGCTGTTGCGTTTACATTAGAAACAAATAAAAAGACAACTCACAAAATATTCACAATAGGCCATCACACACGATGTTTGTAGTATGTCCACTTTTAGTAAAGTCGTGTCCCCACTGTCCGCACTCAGTGGAAGATTTCGAGCAAAACCTATTAGTTTCTGCCAATATTTGTGTGATAGGAAGTTTAATCTGAAACGAAAGATAAGAATATAACTCATAATTTGACTATAAGAAAAATGTATACAAGATTTCAACCTTTCCTTAAGGGAAAATAGAACGTTAGGTATTCCATTGTATATCGTAATTTTAATGAACACGCAATGATTGTGGGTTCGATTCCCAATTATATCCTTTACCCTAATCAAGGAATAACATAAAACGCGCGCATCACAACGTCTCTAAAATAACCTGAAAGTGAAATTCGGAACGTCTTAACTAAGATATTTCTAAAAACCCTGCCATATAGGGTATTTTTGAAAACTCAAACCTACTACCCTCGTAGTACTCACCGTATCAACAAATGTGACCAATGCACAGTCAACAACGGTATTTTATTGGCGGACTTCAAACATATTAAGTTGAGATTATCTAACGGTATGTTTTCCTCTGGACTGTATAACCCTGTGTTTAGACCGCTTTGCTCATTGTGTAATATTGTTTGAGCTGTTTTAGCTGTTAGGGGAAATAGGCATCCATCTGGAATTTGGAATTAATATGAAATATATGGTTTTTAGCATTTCTCATAATAGAGATAGATATAATTAGCACTTAATTTTTCCATTCTCTCGAATATAGTGTTCAAAAATATATATTCAAGTATGAATTTAGTGTTAATTGTCACACAAAAACTAAGTAGAAAATCCAAATACAAGAAAATTTCAAATAAAAGGAATAACTAAAGAGTTCCTGACATATCTTAAAAGAATAAAAGAAAGCAAACAGGAAGACAATTTTTACATGCTACATTATAATTTTAAAATATTAAAAACTGAAAAAAAGTAAAAGTACATCAGCGGCTTCAGAATCAAAGATAAACAAACATGTTTTTACAAATTGAAATGATTGTTCTTTACTAATATTGTGACGCTAATAAAGTCTGTTTGAACATTCGAAACACAGCAACTACTGGTCTAAATTGAAAAAATATTTTTGTGTTGAAAAATCTATCCGATTGAGGAACCGATGGCACCCGTGTATACAAAGAATAGAACGAGTTTCATAAACTAACTTTCATTTATTTCCTTTCGATTACATAGGCAAAGCCGTAGCAAAAGCTAGTATAATGAATTATAAGAACAATACTTACTTGCCAAATGCAGCATAAACTTCGCTTGTATAATAATATTAACGCACACAGCATACAACAATCTATTTTGATCCTTATCCTCATTATCATTTATATCCATTTTCGCTTGAAAATCATCCATTTCGATGATAGCATAAGTCAAAGTTTTAAACAAAAATCTAACTAAAATCACATCTGGTGACAAATTTGCACAATTTTCGTTAACATTTTGTACATTTAGAGGGTCGACGTTAGGTTTTACGTTGAAAAATATTGATTGAGGGGATATAGAGGTTGATTTTAAGTCATTTATTGATAAAAGTATTTCAGTTTCTGGTATAAGAACTAGTACTTTACGTAATAATACCATTATTATTGTTAAATATCGTAGTTTTAGTTTTCTTGGTGTGGTTTCCTAAAAACAATATGAATAATGCGAATTATTTATAATGTTACTTGGCGGTAGTATCTTGTGTATATATTAAGAGCATTCAAGAATTCTAATCATTTATTAACAACTTACTTGATCAGGCGGCGCTTTGAACAATATCTTCAATATAATCTCAACTCTACTCTGTTCCAACAGCACATCCCTATACAGCGAAAGAAGGAGTTTCTCTAGTGATGTGACTGCGGATACAGTGTCACACTCCACACTCCTCTCGCTGAGGAGGTTCAGGAGGGTGTCACTGGCCAGCTCCGACCAGCGGTAGTAGCTCTCCGGGTGCTCTTGCGAGAGGGAGAGGACGCACGACACTAGATCTAGTACCTGGTTATATAAAATATTTAAAGATCCAAATATGTAAGAACCGTCCCAAATTATGTAAATAGATGCAATCATGGTGCTCTGGTAACAAGACAGATCGCAGCGTTGAGCACTGCCACTAAACACGCAGTATCTTAAATACTGGGTGTTGCTTGGAGAACGGAACTCTTTGCAACCCTCTGCTATTTGTTTCCACAAATACACGTACAGAGTGAACCAAAAGAAATATTTTTAAATATATGGAATATTAAATTAAATATGTATAATAGTATAATACATTTTAGGTATTTTTATATAAATATATAGAGTATCATAAGTACTATAAATTAAATAAAATCACTCACTTTCGGCTGATGCATAGTTTTCTGCAACATGTAAAACAAAACTTCTCTAGTAGCTTGAACTTCTTGTTGCTGGGCTCTTCCTAACACTGTGTTACCTATATTATAAAAGAAAATATAATAAATTATATCACCTTGCCAGAAACAAGTAAATAAAAACAATATTAGTGCAATATATTTAAATACCTTTACATAATGAAAAAAATTTATTTTATTGGTAAATTTTGAGCTTTAAAGTAAAATATAACACAACATTACTCGTCTAGAAGCACAATATACATATAACACAAAAATACACATGTTCAAGTTTTGTGAACTAAGGGTGTTTTTAAAAATAATTAAATTACTCGATCACTTCATTATTTTTAAAAATACCCTTAAAACCCCGTCATCCTACATCAAATTGAAATATTTTGCGTTAAATGAAATATTATCACAATAAGAATTTATAGCTCACGACTTCGTTGAAGTAGATTTTAAGAAAAATCTTGTTATTTTTTGGTTTCCTTGAAATTTTCTGAGTATCCCTTTCTTTTACTCTCTAAGGAACATACATACCAAAATTCTGCGTTAAACACCGCGTAATTCGCCTCTACTGTGTATATTAGTAACAAGACTGTTTTATATATATATTTAGATTACTACCATTCATATTACTAAAAACTCTGACAGCCACAGGTTCCAATCCCGCTATACATTCGTCTTGAGCACCGGAAGCCATTAGACCGTCACACAGTTGGATTAACTAGAAAAATAAAAGATTATTAAATAAATTACAAAAAATTCTTATATAATTATTAGAAAAATAATTAAAAGTCGCCCGTCACCTTTACTTGCGACTGTTGTAGGCTCAACTCCCACTTAGGTGAAAGAATTATTTTCATTGTCGCGCTATGGTACATGATACATTCCGCCTCTTAACACCACGGAATGTCTCTAAAATTAAGACCGTTGCTTGTAGCTCTTGGAACCAGATATTATAAGTTTTTTTTTGTAAACAAATATACAGTTATGACAATTTTATCTTAATGTGCATGCGATGGTTGTGGGTTCGATTTAAAACCTTAATTTTCATTATCTTTATCTCAATCAAATTAAAACAAGAAATAATTTTATTATACACAGTTTTTTTTTGCTATAACAAAAAGTAATTTAATAAAAAAAATACCTTTGGTATCTCAATAATTTGCTTAGTGTGATGTTTAGACGAAGATAGTTGTACTAGAAATTGCAATATGCTATTTACGAGTTCACAGCAGTTTCTGAAAAAAAATGTAATAAAAAAAAATTTAACATAGCGGGATTTGAACCTGACGTGTCATTTTTGCCGGTTAAGGTCCTACTAACTTATTTATTTTATGTATTCAAAATATTTTTTCTTTTCTAAATGTAGAATTACACTTTA
This sequence comes from Heliconius sapho, assembly GCA_018237945.1. Taxonomy (NCBI): domain Eukaryota; kingdom Metazoa; phylum Arthropoda; class Insecta; order Lepidoptera; family Nymphalidae; genus Heliconius; species Heliconius sapho. The sequence goes on from DWAE01000123.1 coordinate 4,583, forward strand.
AAAATGTATAAATATATAGGAAACAAATATTTAATATTTTCTTTTTCTTCGCTCTGGGGTCGAGGCAAAGCGCCGCGTTGAGTTCCGCCACTCAACATGCAATGTCTTCAGAAATCGGCGAAAAGAGGCGAACGGAGTGTCTTAATACTAGAATCCCTCTGCGTACTCTGCTACCCGAGAGGTGCAGAATTAAGTTGAAGAAAAAAAATACTCCTTATTGACGTGTCTCAGTACAAGTACCAGGACAGCATAACACTCACGGCGGTATCTCATGCTGCTCCACCAGGTCCAGCTGTCGCATGAGGAAGCCTATGAACACTTGGTCGCTGTCTAACATACAGTAGTTCACGCGTAACGCCAGTAGCTGACAGAGCAGACGGAGGACTGTGCATTGCAGGGGAATGTCGTTTTGCATTGTGTAACTCTGAAAGGAAAAATAAAGGATTCGAAGAAATAGTACGGTATGGTCGACGAGTCGTGGCCGCCCTTATGTTGGCTGCAGGTGAATGCGCATATTCAACTTTAGAATCTTTTTTTCTTTTCTTTTTTTTAGGAAAAAATATATATTCTTTATAAGAAACAAAGACATAATTAGTTATTTAGCACACAAACCTCAATACCATACTAACATAAGCAAGTTTAAAGATAAAAAAAATCCTACTTAATTATAAAACCCTCCCTTATATAAGGCACACCTTCGCGCAGTGACATAACATATGACTGTAAACGCGAAAACTATAGGTTCGATTCCCAATCGGAGCAATGAATTATTTAATATTTTCATTTCCTCGCTCTGGTAACAAAGCAAAGCGCGATGTTGGGTACCGCCACTCAACAGGCGATGTCTCGAAAATTCTGCGGTGCGTAGGGATAGGTGGTATGTGCCGCATACGGAGTAAAGCTGCAAAAAATCATTAAAAATACGAACCTTCAAAGACTGTATGACGACTGGCTCAAAAAGCAATATATATCTTTCCAACTCCTTCTTATTAGTACTCCACTTCCTATCCATTCTGTTTTTCGCAAAATTCTCCATTTGTATAAGAAGATTCTTCTCCTCTAACATCCTAGGATTCTTTTGGTCTAGACATAATTTCTGACTGGAATTTGAACTAATACTACTTTTATCATCATCAGTCACTTTCCCTAAATTAACCATCATTATATCTTGGAAAAAAACAGTTTTTTCTGATGTCTGTTTCTTATCAGCTATAGATAAGAAGTCTGTATATTGATTAATCATATTTGTACCGAAAAGACATTTTAGTAACTGTGTTATGTTATAAACTGTTAAATCTGGGCACAAGGGCATTATAACTTTGAGATAGAATAGTATTTCTTCGGTGACACTACCAAATTCGCGTTCAGTTGAAAGCTCTAATTGTATCGCGAGACAATTGAGCGTTGTATGTAGGAATTCGTAGAATATACTCGATTTTGGGTCTAGGTTTATCTGGAAATATAAAAAAAGTTTCAACGTTTATGATATTTTTTGTGTAATTAATATTTCTTACTTTTCATTAAATTATTGTTACAATGATATTGAAAATATCTTACTGTACACAATAGCTGTGAGTTCGACTGGCATTCACGAGAAAATAAATTAAACCATCCTCATCCTCTTCCGATTCCGATCACGCGTCTAGTCCAAAAACCATTTGATTTTCTATAATTATATCTTTTAATATATATTTTTATAATTTTATAAATCTTACCTTATGATTAGAATAAGTAGCTCTCAAATTTTCATATAATTTCATATAAAAGGGTTCGTTAAAGAAATGTCCAGCAAAGTTTGCTTTCAAACTTGTAGGTGGTATTGGAGGTCGTTTTCTGAGTGTTTTGTCCTCATTTTCTGTTGGTAGACTGTTTTTACGTGGATTTACTTCTAAAAATAATTTAAAAAATGTTACTAAGATATTTATTTGTATTACACAATTTATAAATATATGCCATACTGTAGTTGATAAGTGTCTGATTATGATATTATTATATATTCAACAACAAAACGCGGCATTCAATATGCAAAATCTATAAATAGTTCAAAGAAAAGGACAAAAGCTCCTAACATTAGGTTCACATTTTCTTTAGTATTGGACAAAACGGTAGTACATTCAAATCTTAATACACAAACATAAAAATTAAAACTTCTTTCTGTGGAAAAATACTAGCCTACACAACAATAGGTCTTTAAAAAAATACACAAATCACAAAACGAAACTAACCTTGAGTTTTCTTCCTTACAGGACTTCCCGGCAAGACAATACTACTCTTATTTAAATGTAAATTAGGATTAAACTCCTCTATCAAATGCACCAATACATTTAGCATTTTTAAAGTAACTTGTAAGAACTTTTGGGCTAAATTTGCAACTTTTTCGTTGTCTAAGTGTTGCCATTTATCTTTTACATCTTGCGTGTCACGCTCGAATATATCACGGTTTGACGTTTTGTGACGCATTATGTTGTGGATTTCGACTGTAAATAAGTAAATAATAAAAAACGATTAATATTCTTATATATAAATACACACATACACTCAATTAAATCGAGACCGTCATGAAACAGCGTCCCAGATGATTGTAAACACGACGGTCGTGGTATTCGATTTCCACTCAGCGAAATAAACTACTTTCATTTACTCGCTCCGATATCAAAACAAAATGCGTTATTTAGTTCCAACACTCAACACACAATGTCTCGAAAATTCGGCTGTGCATGCGAAACAGAGTATTTTAACACCACAATTATAAACTTTTACATTTTTAGTAGAAAGTGAACTGAAGAAAAAAAACAATTCCACCATATTCTCCACTTACCCGGATAAACCAACCGGCACACGTCCATCAACGTACATCTAACACTGACGCTGTCGTTGCAGCACTCCAGCACGTCCAGGCAGTAGGACAGCACGCCTTGCTCCGTATACGCCTCGATGTGTCTCCACGGAGACCACGTGTGACATATTTGTTGCAGTGTTTGTAAAAGACCTTGCTGTAATAAAAAAAGATTATTATGGAACTAAAGAATACAGATGAAATACAAATAGATTTTTTCTTGTAAACGGAAGTATATAACTTAGTACGTGTTCACTTTCAGTCTACATAATTTGGAGATATTGATTGTTAAGTAGTCAGTCAGTAAGTAGCTAGTTTTGTCTAAGCAGACTAAGAAGAAATATAAATTAGAATAAAAAATCTTTTGAACTTAGTAGACATGATTACAAAACTATAAATATTTGTAGCTTCTTGGCAAAAAATTCGGTAAACATAACTTCAGACCCTCCTATATATATTTTAAAAGACAATGCAATATTAATATTGCAATGTGTGCGCTTATTTTGGTTTATTAGTCCCCTTTATGTATACCAAGCCTCATGATATTTAGGTTTTTAGCGGCAAGACTGCATTCAAGCACACCATAATACAAATATTATACTTTCTACGACAAATAATGTTGCCAAAATCGATCTTATATTAACTAAATGTTAATTTAATATTACCAAATGTAATACTTACCGAATAACTCTTACTATTCGACGCCATCAACCTTCCCATTAAATCAGCAATTATAAAACTCAAACTGTCCACATTCTCCAAAATTTCCCCACATTTTAATTGTTCTGGCAAATCGTTATAGAAATATATATCTCTTACTATCTCTAGAGATAGTGAATTAGTATCGAAATTGAATATTTTACTCTGTTCTTTAGCTATATGAGCCATTATTGATATGGGTGTCGATTTGCGTGGTGGATATATTTTTGGAACAATTCTGAAATGCAAGAATTATTTTTTTTTAATTCACTAAATCATGATTCACGCCGTAATGATCGAATTTCATATCACGCAACGTACGCAGAGAGAATCTAGTGTTAAGCCACTTTTCGTCCAATTTTTAGAGAATTGTGTTTAGCGGTGAAACTCAACGTCACGCTTTGCCAGCAAAATATAAAAAAAAAACAGCTTAGCCTAAAAGATATTAGTGAGATACGCTAACTCAAATCGAAATTTATATTGATCGAAGAAAAAACAGAAAGACAAATTCAATTAAATTTGTATTGTATTTTATCATTTTGACGAAAGTAAATATGTAAAAATATAGAAAACTAAATTTCTATTTTACCTTGCAATGGCTTGTGCAGCCGCAGTCCTAACTTTGTGATCTTGATCCGATAACAAATGCAATAACGCATCCATTATCAATTTACTTCTTGAATAATATTCAGAGTGTAGCGTGAATATTCTAGAAAACATTAATATAATACAGTATGGTGGATGAGTCGAAACCGCCCTTAAGTTAGCTGTAGATGGCTGCATAGATGTCTTCTCGATTATACAATGCACAACAGTTCAGAAAACCTAACTTCAAGATGGCCACGATATATCAATACACGAGACCAGTCGTGGCGCAGAGGCACAGGTGTGTGACTGTAAACGTGACTGAATTCTAGAGGCATTGCGTGTAGATCGGCGGAACACAACGCCGCGATTTGCCTCGTAGAGCGAGAAGGCGAAAACTATAGCTGCAGAGCTTTAACTATAGTATATGACTCGAAAGATACAAGTTAGATTATTAAATTCTAATCGAAATTTCCAAAGAAAAATCAAAACTTACCTTTCGTAAGGCAATGTTTCATACAATTTAGCTAGATTCACTCTGCACAACCAATATCCATTGTATTGGACACTAATTAATGAATTCAATATGTTAGTGACCAGATTGTAGTGGATACTAGCGCTCAGTGCCTCCGAAACACTACTTAGTGACGATAGCGTGTGGTTCACTGTCGAGTGTATATCATCTGATAGACCCTTAGGGACAAAGTAAATGTAAAATATTATTACAATAAATAAATGATAATAGTTAAAGTAAATTTATAATAATCGTTATGGTAAATTAATAATAAAAACTAAGAAAATAGCGAAAAAGACACGACGGTTTTGGTTTAGATTCACCAATCGAGAAATCCACGCCTCAACAATCTTTTTTAATATTGAGCAATGCATGTGGATCAAGTATCGTAAAACTAACCTTTAAAATAACATCAACAATCTTCTCCATAGTGATGCACTCACTTATCTCCTTCGGCAATAGTGTATAATTTCTCCATCTATTGTAATCACCGTGTGACCAATCTAACGAAGAAACCAAATAACTCGCCATACAAACTCTAACCAAACCCCTTATTTGAGGATCACTATGATTCTCGAATAGAAAAAAAACATCACTAACATGCTGAAACTCGAATTCGGAATCGATTTTATCATCACTATCGATTACTTCCATACGTTTCAACTCGCGTTTCTTGTCAACATCGATTTCTATATTCGGTTGCGATTCGCCGAAATGATCGAATTTCATATCTAGATCGATACTCGATGATAATATGTCACCGCTACTCGGATAACCAGTCGATATGATATCGATACTGTTCGTCATATTGGAATTCGTTGTGAAATTACTATTAGTCATATTAGCGTTAGTACTGTTGTTACTGAAACCACTTCCAACTAAATTTCCCACTTTACTATCCAAAATGGCGCTTTGGACGTCTTTAGAGCTTTTCAGTTCGCTGTCTATCGATTTTTCTAGACTTTTACTATCTTTTCTGTATTGTTGTGATTGACTGTCTGTGCTTCGATTCAATAATTCTTGACTTAGTGATTCTGTTATGGAATCTTGGTAGCAAACGTTTCGTTCTAGTATGAATTCGTTCACTTGGTCTGGGTTCGAATCCGTGCCTTCTGATGAACCTGAAAATTTAAATTTGTGTGTTATGAGAAATAAAAAGAAACAATATTATTTATGTTTAAATAACCCGCGAGTCTATGAAACATATGTAATAAATATATTATAAGAAAATCAATAATTATTGTCATTTAAGAAAATTCTAACATTATTTTCATTTTCTCCTTCATAGAAACTACGTTTATGTACTCATAAGTCATATAAGTCTCCTTTAAATTGTTTTCAAACAAATATATTAACAACAAAAAAAATTACAGACCTTTGGTCCATAACAAAATAAAAATACAAAAAGAAAGAAAAAAAGACGTTAAATTAAAACAATACATACCGGAGAAGTTAATAAACTTGAAATCTGCGTCTTTATCCAGATATAAGGTAGCAACTTGAGGATATAACTGCATTATAACTGATAAACAGGACAACGCTGATGACTTCACTGATACGCGAACTGATCTATAAAGAGAAAATATAGGTTAAGTGACGCTTAAGTCAGTTAGTGAATGGTGGGTACGCGTACTTTTCATAAAATATAAGATAGCCTGTCTCTGAATCCTGCATTAGTATTAAGACTCTCCGTTCCACATACATCGCAAATTTTTGAGACATTGCGAGTATGATCTTCTTATCGGAGCAAGTATAAAACCCACAACCATCGCGCTTACAACAAAATGCTATTTTATATTATAATTTCCTACAAAAAAATTTTTTTCAGTACCTATCAGATATAACACCTCCTTTGTTCCCAGTTAGAAGAAACTTAGAAGTGAGAAGACGTCCACAGTACTTCAGTCTTATATCATCGTCAAGTGCTGAACCAATGTTGATCTAGAAAAAATATAAATTTAATACTTTATTTGCCGCCGCGTTGAGTTCCGCGACTCAACACGGCGGAAAGAAGACATCGGCAGTGTTTGAATGAGGACCAGGGTTTTAACACTAGGTTTACAGGTTAGGGAACTTGCGGGGACTAGCGGGGACGCGCTCTCGTGAATTGCACGCGGCGTATGAAACGTTGCTGCCCTTACGAGGGCTGGCAGCGGTCACTGCGGGCAAATCTCTCATCGTGGACCCCCATGGTATCTTATTTTGACGGATACATTTAATCAAAAAACCACACACCTTCAATCCATCTTCTTTAACAATCTGGTCTTCTCCATCTTCCTCATACTCCTGTAACTTCTCCGTGAGGACTGTTGACAGGTGTTCCGTATCCGACATTTGTATATCCGGCTCACTGTTTGGTGAATCTGGTGTCTAATGGAGGAAATAATTATACTATTATAAGATCACAACATAACTTGTGTTGTCGCGTAGAGGAACAAGTTTGCGACTGTTGTGGGTTCGATTCCCACTCAGGAGAATAAAATATTTAATATTTACATTTTCTTCGCTAATTTCGATAACAAGTTTCAATTCAGTCCCGTCACTTAACACATGATGCCTCGAAAATTCGTCAGTTCCCGCATTTAGGAGTATTCGGTTTTGTATAATAAATCCTGTTCCCCACGCATCGTTAAATTGTTCAAGACATGCCTATTCAACTCAAAATCAACAGAAACGTGCCGAAACTCTACACCGCAATAAAAATATTAAATAAGTAATTCTATTAAATGTGTCTATTTTTTCTATAGTCAAATATTTCAAATAAAAATCGTTGTAATGTTAACTCTTGAGTAATAATTGATTTTTGGACTTAATTAATATTATAGGAACTTTACATGTATGTGAGAAAGAAATATTTTGTTAGAAGACATTCAAGAGGTAGGTTCGAGTACTGCTGCATGATTTATACGCTATCTATAATATTTTCAATGTTGAATAATCCTTTAAAAATGTTTATAATATTACATTTAAGATGAGATCTGTACCTGTATAGCCAATTCATCAGTGCTACCGCTAATAGAATTCAACTGTAACAAGCTACCAAGTTGTAATGCACCCTTAAAACTGATTTCATCTTTATCTTTTGTATCTATTGGCATACTTGCTATTGTACGGGTTGATACTGCACTGGAGTAACCTGAAATTAAAATATTATATAGAAATATTGTTTTAGGTTCATGCTGCATCCCGCATATAGCAGGGGAGGCAGAGGCAACCTAGTGTAAAGACACTCCCTTACCCACGCATCGCTGAATTCTTGAGGTACTCTGTGTTGAATGGCGGTTGGAAGTCCACCGCCGGAATAGATCGTCTTAATGGGGAATGGAGTGTTTTAACATTAGGTTCTGATGTTTTCCTCTGGGTACCCTATTATGAGCGAGTATAGCTTGAAGCAAAATAATTATTATTAATATCAAACTACAACTTACTTATATTCCGTCTATGACCTTTCCTCTCATCCAAACACACGGACCTCGGGCTTTTTTCCAATAGAGCACTTCTGTATAAATCTTTAGCTCTCGATAATAAAATACAAAGACACTCCAATAAAGTATTCTGAGTATTATGTTCTGTTGATATTTCTATATAATGGATAGATAGATGGTATAACTGAAATTATGAATTAAAATATTTTAGCTTCACGCATAAATAAACTTATTTCGCTGAATGAGAATCGAACCCACAACTATCACTTTTCCAATTAAATGCTATAGAATTAAATTGAATGATTTTTGGTAATATTGCCTTGCCGTTTGCTTTGTTGCAAAAGACAACCAGGAAATTGTAATATTCAAAATGAAAATGAAAATATAAAAAAAATCATTTAATTTAATTCTATAGCATTTAATTGGAAAAGTGACAGTTTCGAGTCTTATTCAGCGAAATAAGTTTATTTATGCGTGAAGCAAATACCACGAGAAATAAGTGACAAAAAAATTAAAATTAACCATTTTTTTTTGTTAATTATATTATAATATGATTGAATTAGTAAACACTACGAACATACTATCTAATATAAATTACAAACTAAAATTGCTCACCTCCAAATAATCTTGTACTGTAAAAACTTCGTGCTCTTTAAACTTAGATATATCATTTATTTGAAATATTGCTTTTATAACGCAAAACCAACCTATTATAACTGTATCCTCTAGTGTGGAGGGCCATAGATTTTCTGTAAAAAAATATTTTAATCACAGTTACACATATGCTTATATTATAAAGCTGAAAAGTTTTTATGCTTGAAGTAGCAAATCTCAGGAACTATAGGATATTTTTTAGCTTCACGGTGTGTTCCTCCAATAGCTGGATAGGCAGATTTAACCTAGGAACCTAGTACTAAAACACTCCGTTCCCCGGTTTTCACTGCATTGTTCTAGATCTAATTGAAAAAATATTTTATTGTTGTATAAAATTATTTTATTATTTCTAATTTTCCACCGGTCCACTAAAATTACTACCTAAGACTTAAGAAGAACTGACTTAGAAAATAAGTTGCGATTTTTTTATTTGGCGTTGAATTTTACCATTCAGCAAGTTTTCTATTTTTATAATTAAAAAGAAAAGGAAAACTCACCATACATTCTAACCAATACATCTCCCAATAAAGTTTCTCGATGAGAACACAAATGCGCTATACAGTTTGATATACCTCTTCTAACAGCCGGCTCCGAGGAATTTATGTGTGATAGTAGAGCTTTTGAAAGATCTGGAATTTTATTTGAAATTTTTATTTTGTTCTTTTTTTAATTGACGCTTATGAGCATAGGAATGTGGGAGGCCGTGAAGTTTATGGTACCCACCTCAGTAAACCTTAAAAATAAACCTTACACAAAATTATCAGTTCAAAGCTAAAATCATGGAACTGGAAAATATCTCTGGATATGCTCATGTTCACACTATATTCTGATTACTGATTTTAAAAACATAGAAATTGTTATATATATTTTTATTAACGCAGTTATAGAGCGTGTATCATTGCATCAATAACAAGCTAAGAGAACGAAAATACAGTAAAATACTTTATAGAACACAAAAATATACAGATTACATATTTCAGACTGTATATAGGGCAATAGAGGAACCTATTGTAAAAATTCGTTCCCCACAATTTTCCAGCCATTGTGTATGTTTTAGATTATATTATTAGATATTTAGAGGAAACGAAAATAATATATTCCCCTCTTAGATTGTTAGACGTTGTAACATGTTGGTCTTAATCTCAAATTTGATATGTTTTCTTGAAATAATAAAAAAACCTCTATACCAACCAGAAATCTCTTCATCAGTAGTATACTCGGCGAGTGCATTCAATATTCTAGGTAGATTATTTTCCAGCGCCTCAACTATGAGTGTTATTTCACTTGTCTGACGTACAATTTGACTTAGTTTTGGGAAGAGGGTCTGCGCTTGAGATCTTATTTTACCGACACCCGGTCTAAGCCAGCAGTTACCGAGGCAAATACGGGATAAGGCCGCTCGTATCCATCTAGAAATATTAATATTTATTATAATAATCATGATCCATTTTTTTTTGTTCTCTTTTTTAGTCTGTTATTCTGCTGTATAATCTATATTATTATTGGAAACTGTTATTCTTGCAAATTTTCACATTTTTGTTTTATTGTCAAGTTGTATCCTGCACATAACCATAATATATAATATGCATAAATAACCTAGGAACCTAGTGTTAACACACTTTCTTCCCATTAAGATACTTCTGTTCCTACTTCTTCAAAAGACTTCAAGTACAAGAAAAGAAATTGTTTTTATGTTTTCAGGTATATTGAGTATTGGAACTCAACACCACACTTTTTTTATCAGATTGGAGAATAAAAAATGTTATGTATTAGGCATCAAACCCAAAACCACAGTTTTTACAGTCTGACACTGTGTAATGATGGCCATAAATTGTGTATATGAATATTCATTTCAATAAAAGGATAGCAATGTGTTTGTGGTTGGAATGGTTTATGAAGGGCAAAACTTGTGGCAACTTTTAAAAAACACAACAACAACAATTTTATATACATCTTTGAAATTAGGAAACCAACGACAATCCTTTCATACTACATACCACAAAATACTAGATGGCGCCACAAGTAGGATTAAGTTACAAAGATTATGCAAATTAAACTTACCTTGCATTTTTACCAGAATCTATTTGGTTTTGCAATATAATATTAGTTTTAAATGAATGGAAGGCAAATCCACCAGCGACTGCTCTGTTAAGTGCTTCATCACCAAGTAGACGCACTTCTGCCTATAATGCAAAACTTCTATTAGAAAATAAATGTTTTAAATAATAAATTGATACTATGGTCTGAAATATTGATATTATAGATAAGTCTACAGGAGTGATTCTATATAAATTAATACTATATCTGCGGATTTGCTCCAGTCTGGTGAAATGTTAAAGAGAAAAAAGGAATAATAAATATATAAAGAATATTTACCATATAAAGGGATACACATAACTGTTCTTGTAATGCTGATCATGATTTAAGAGGGGTTATGAACCCCTCCTACTACCCTAGTCAGGTTCCAACCCACAAACTTCACATATACTACACATATATCTAGAGGCCTAGATTTAAGCTTTGAAATTATATAATTTCTGGGGATTCATGCTATACACTGTGCATAGCAGAGTAGGCAGGAGAATCTTAATGCTAAGACACTCAGTTTCTGATGTTCTGTCCAATTTTAAAATCATTAAGTGGTGGAACTCAGCTTCAATCTTTGTCTTGTTACAAGAGCAGAAGAACATTCATGTCATTATTTATTTATTATTTATTAATAGTAGGCTTTTTAAGTACTCTTATAGAAGTCAACATATTTATGGCAGGTAAGTTTAAAATACTAAAAACACAATTTATTAAGAGACTTTTATTTCTACTTATGAAAAAAACATATAAAAATTTGAATGCAGCGGGAAATGAACCCACACCTCTTGCACATCATCCAAGCACTCTGTCTAAATTCTTTTACACTTGTTACAACTTTTTTAAGCTGCTAGCATCTCTGTAAGGAGATTTTTATATATTTCTACTACCTACAGATAGTTACTTTAAAGATATTAAAGAAATAAAATAAAAATGAAAACAGTTTTTTATTTAATATTTAGTTTACTCTGCCTACTGTTATATGCAAAACCAAAAAAAATATAGATAATACTTACACTTTCATGACTTGCCAAATTTAACAATGTAGGTATGGCAGTGTGTAATAAATTAGCATAATGCCGAGCACAGTTCTGTCTACTGCCTAAAGCTCCAAGACAGCGACCAAGTGTACCTGCTGCTGCTTGTAGTTCATGGCCTCTGAAGTATCAGAAAAGTATTTAGTTAATATTAAAAATATAATAGGCAGTAGTGGATGGGGACACAGCATATGACAGTAAAAGCAAGTCTTAAGTTTGATTTTTACTCAGAGGAATGAATTATTTTCATGTTTTTAGTCTGAAAAAATATAAAGCAAGGCACTGTGTTGGAAACAGAATATATAGACACTAAGTTCCTTTTGTTATTTGTATTTAAAGAAAAAAAATGAGATTGTTTAACAATATAGTTGCAATTTCAATCATATTTGGGGATTTATTTTAATTGGGGATATTTTGCAATTATTTTGTAGGAACATGTTAGGTTCTGCACTTTAACATGATGTCTAAAATGAGCAAAAAGTAGAGGGTGAAGAGAGCAATAGTAGAGAGAATTGTCTGTAAATTCTGATATTATTATATATAAAACACTATATTTTTTTATGCTAATAGCCTCACAAAAAAACAGTTTCAATGAAAGTAATAGTGTTGTTATTAATAATAATATAATAAAAATTAAGTTGCATTATAATGAAATGTAACACATTAAATCAATCATCATAAACAACACCGCATAACTTACTTGGAGATCCCTTCACTATTTTTCAAGTACTCCAACGCCTTTTCCGCTTTCTCTAGCACGGTCATGGCTAATTATATATCAGCCAAAATATGGTAAAATTGATCTGCGCATAGTTGTAATATTTATTACAGTAGTTACAATATCCGTAATGGGAAAACGCAACAAAACAAATGGGAAAATCAATCTCATTTGTTGACGTTTTAATGCTGTGATGCCAGATGCATAAAATGTTTTTTTATAGTCTCATTTTTAGTTTTCTGCAGAATTAATTTATTGAGTAAAAGAAATTCTAGACATTATACTCGTTTAAATAAGGCTTGCTATTATTTAACTAGTACTTCTTGTATATTTAACTAGTACTTCTTGTTCTAATATTGCGGTCGGTCGTGGCGCATGAGCCGGTTGTGGCGCAGAGGCACAAGGTGTGACTGTAAACGCGACTGGTTGTGGGTTCGATCCCCACTTGAGGAAATGAAATATTTATTTGAATTTATATTTCCATTTCTTCGTTGTGGCGTGGAGGCAAGGCGCGGCATTCAGTTCCGCCATTTAGCACGCAATGCCTTAAGAATTCGGTGGAAAGTGGGGAACGGAGTGCGAAGTGAACACTAGCTTCCCACTGCCTACCCTGCTATGTGCGGGATAAAGCGTGTAGCTGATAAATAATATTGAAGTTAACGGTACTGTTAGCAAAACATGTACATTTATCGCATATAATAAAATTGAAACGCAAAAATATATCATTTAGTTACCCTACTATCATATTTTATTACTTTGCAAAAATATGAGGGTTTTACATTTATAAAGAATAATTTTCTTATAGGAAACTGTGTCTGTGTCTTAATACTTTGACATTCGGACTTTGGTAACATTTGACATTGATCTTGATAACAATTGAGAACAGCCGTCAGTTTTTGGGTTAGTTCTTCTAAAAATAATAAATAATGTCTGGCGAAAAAGCCGAGGAAATAGACATAATGTATGGATTAAAAACAGTTTTGTCTCAAATAGAGGCTGCTGTGGCGAGGAGGAGCAAAGTAAGTTAATTAAATTATACCCTCAAAGATTCTTATTGTCATTTTACAATTTTACTAGCAATGTAAAGATATGCAAAGTAAATAAAATTATTTTACTTTTGTCATTATTAATTTATTTAAGATTTGTATCCATTTCCAGAACCACCTTTTTGAAAATGACATTAGAATATAATTTCAGCATTGATTACATGTTCAAGTTCTTTATTATTGAATATTATCAAAGTAAGAGTGACAAAATAAATTACATTTATTGCATTTTTTACTATTCTAACATTTTCATTTTGAAATGATGTACATACAACACAGTCTTTGCCCTATATTAAAAGTTACTTACATATTTGTAAAAAAAATACTTTCAGGATCTACCACAAATTGCTCCAAAACTAGTAGCAGTTTCAAAAATAAAACCTGTACCACTCATTATAGAGGCATATGAAGCTGGTCAAAGGTACTTTGGTGAAAATTACATTAATGAACTTGCTGATAAAGCAAATGATCCTAACATACTTGAAAAATGTAAAGATATCAAATGGCATTTCATAGGACATTGCCAAACAAATAAAATAAATAAATTATTAGGTGCACCCAATTTATATATAATGGAAACAGTTGATTCACAAAAGTTGGCTGATAATTTGAATAAACAGTGGATTAAATTTAGGAAAGAGGAAGAGAAATTAAATATTATGGTACAAGTTAATACTAGTGGAGAAGATGGTAACTTATTTTGAATACAAATATGATAATCTAAAATTTTCACTTGCGTCCCACATTTGGCATGTATCCCACATTTGACAGAGGGAATATAGTGTTAAAACGGCTTATTCCCAAGTTTTCGTGCAATCCAACAACACATATTGTCTTATGAGAACAGCAAAATGTAAATAAATCAATACTATTTTTAATCACATATTTTCAGCTAAAAATGGAATTGAACCAACAGAAGCAACAAATCTTGTCGAGCATGTAATAAAAAATTGCCTAAATTTAAACTTTAAAGGCTTAATGACAATAGGACAATACAACTATGATCTATCTAAAGGCCCAAACCCAGATTTTCTAACACTAGCCAAATGTAGAAAGGAAGTTTGTGAGAAATTAAATTTGGATATTAATGAAGTAGAATTATCTATGGGGATGTCATCGGATTTTGAACATGCAGTATGTTTATTTTTTGGTATTTTATTTCTGTTGTGTTTTGAGAGATTGTGTTGAGTGGCAAAACTCAATGCTTTGTCTTTTTACCGGTTGGAGGAATGAAAACACTCCTAAACAGGATTTCAACCCACTACTGCTGCCATTTTTTTTAAAAAGAATATTTTCATAATATATATTACACCACTTCAAAGTGTGATAGACAATAATTCTTCTAAAATACCATGATTTCTAAATACTGGGAGTAGAGGGGTCCCTTAGATAGTGCTCACAACAATGGCTTGAAATTAATTTTGTACTAAATAGGCGCGGGTTTGAGTCCCTCTTTGTTTAAATTGTAATATGTTTTTTAAATATTGTTTTATACTTCATAAAGAAAACATTAAATAATGAAAACAGAAGAGTTTATAAGTTTTATGTGACTGTGTATGTGTATTTGTATGTTGCTGTGATTTAGTTTTTTTTAAAGGTTTTTTGAAAGATTGATTCAAAAAAATATGTTCAGTCACTTGAAGATTAACATCTCTATTCTGTTTATTTGTTTACTTTTTAGAGGCTTTTGTGTCAAGAGTTCTTATTTAATTAGTAAAAAAACTTTCAGATTGAATTGGGAGCCACAACTGTTCGAGTTGGTACAAACATTTTTGGTGCAAGACCACCAAAAGCAAGTAGTTAAATACCAATTATCAATAATATATGAACAGTTAAATTGTATATAAAATAATAATAATACATAATTAAAATGGATAATTTATGTTTGTTTTAATAATACGATTTTTTGTTTCACTCTGTATTTTATTTATTTATTTATTTTTATTAGGGAAACAAACAGAACATAAAATTCACAAACATTACCGATTGATGACTAATTTGTCTTTCGCACATAGTAGGGTAAGCAGAATGAACCTGAGACCTAGTGTTAATACATTGAGGAATTACGTATTAAGAAACATAACTTAATGCCGCGCTTTGCCTTAAATATTTTATTGTCCAGTGGGAGTCGAACCCACCACCGTCGCGATTACAGTCTGACGCCCCGTGCAACGACGGCCACACGAAGGAAGATATGCTCGTGACATTTTTTATTTACAAATATAAAAAGAAAGCAGTATCTTATTTGACCGTAATGGTAATGTTTTAATTATAATATTAACAAGTTGTCTAAGGGTCATGGAATAAATAAAACGACATATATAAAACACAAATGAAATACTGTTCACAGTGTCAGAAACTCAGAAATCATTATGGGATCATATTAATAAGTACTGTACTACTGTACAACTGTATTCATTCTATCATCTTGCTGTTGTCACGGCGCAACGTTACGGTGTCTGACTGTAAACGCGACGGTTGTGCGTTCGGTTTCCGCTCGGGGAATTAATTATATCATTTCCTCCTGGTTAAATGACAATATAGCGGATTTATTTCTAACCAACACACAGTGTACCAGTATAAAAGATTAGGCGGTGTGTAGGAAACGGAATGACTTAACATTAGGTATTTGTGCAGGATACAGCGTGACGCTAAATAAACCAATATAACGAGATCAAGGTAAGAAATATTTCTTGCGTCCATAACAGATATAGAAACTATATTTAAATAATAAGTAATATTACTCGTTTCTCCTTTTTTAAAACAACATTATCTGTATAATCTACATTTTAATCTACCTGTCACCAAGCACCTTAAAGGTGGGGAATTAATGACGTTTGACGTTCAGTGTCAGGTTGGCAGCTGTTCGTGTGTCACTTCACTTGTAAATTGTATTTTATAATACGCCACGAAACTTAGAAATTATAATTATTAAATGTATTAAAAACATAACTTTAAGTTATATTTGTGTGAAAATATGTTAAACGTAGCACTTGAATGAATATGTATTTAAAATTATAAATATACAGGTCACTTATACGATGTAAAAGGTTGTTGTGTTAGTGATCGTGTGTGAATATTAAAAGTTTACATCCTGCTTGAGGAAACAAGGCCGTGTCAAAGCTTAATTAACAGGTAAGGGAAGAGGATAACCACTTTTGTTTTGTCTAAATTATGCGAATTACTAATTGTATTCTTTATAGTATGAATATTAAAAGAAAATTACATTAATATATCTATTTTATTAAAATATATATATT
>DWAE01000124.1:0-21244 GCA_018237945.1 Heliconius sapho
CGCCCGGAATAGCAGCTGGCAACTAGCCAATTGCTAAAATATATGCTATCCCCCATTCATAAGCCCTATGCATAAGCCTTCGTTGTTTGTGTTTGTTTTACAAAAAAAAAACAATGTTTACGAAAGCTATATGATAACTTGCTTGATAAAATCAGATAAAGTGAAATGATTCGACAAATGTTGAGGACAGTCGTTGCGCAAGAGCACAAGCATGCGAATGTTAATGCAACAGATCGTGGGTTCGATTCCTACTCGATGAAATGAAATTAAGAGTTAAGAGGCAAAACTTGGCGTTGAGTTCTGCCACTCAGCATGAAATGCATGTAGAATTTGGGGGAAATTAGGGAACAGAACTGTAATAAAGGGAATTGAGTGTAGATAGGGAACCTGCCTGCCCTCCCCTGCTATGTGCTCATCTAGTAGTGGTAATAATCTTATTGTAGCATCTTCGATTGCGTGAACGTAACTCACTAAGTTATTATAAGTTTAGCATAATTTTTTCTTTCAGTTTTCGTCGTAAATTTTTATATTTATCGTTTTGTGAACGATACACGAACACGTGGTGAAATTACCCCTGCAGAATGAAATAAAAATAAGAACAGCATTGTAGTCATCTATCTATCCAGATGTAACTAATCGGATAATCAAAACAATCTGTTTTTTAAATGTCAAAAATGCTAGTGCTACGCTGAGAGTCAATACAAGATATTAATTAAAATGTCTTTTTGTAGATGTAACACATTCGGATATTAGCTAACGACACGATGTATGTTTATCGTTTTATACACTCCGCTATATATTATTAAAAAAAATATAAGGTATAACTAATGTTATGAATTGTGACATTATCTAGCGTTACTATCTTCTTGTATACCAATGCCTAAATTCAAACAATGCAGTCATTATCATGTGCAATTTGAGAGAATGAGTCAAATTTATTGTCCGCATCACGTTGTTCAGACAGATTCGAAGTATTTGCATTAATAAAAATGTATATTTAAATAATAAAATCTTAAAATTATTTACCATAATCTCTTGTAGCGTAAGTATATTTACTTTTTGTTTTAAACATACTTTACATCATATATATATTAAAAAATAAAACGACGAAATATAACAGAATTACTAAAGTTATCAATTTAGAAATGACGTATTAAGCCCACTTTACTGGTTAAATAACATGAGTCAAGGTCCAAACAACTCATTGAAAGGAAAAATGTACTCGATTGGCTGTTTAACAGCATTAAAATCCTCTTGTGTCTCATACAATACAACTTCATGATTAGTAACATTTTGCTTTATATCCTATGTATATACTATCGTATTAATATTATGAGTGTGAAATTTAAAATAAATCAGCTTTACGCTGAATCTCGCACACAGCAGGGTAGGCAGAGGTAATCTAGTGTTAAGACACTCCGGCCCCTATTTTTAGCCTAATTCAGGGGCATTGCGTGTTGCTAGCAACTATGTGAAAGTTTAAGTGATGATGAATTTCTTCACACACCACGCGAATCCGCGGTCGGAAGCTAGTACAGTATAAAAATAAAATTTCAAAGGCACTAGCACATTTTAAAGGTCACATTTTACCAGAACATCTGATCGTTATGTAACAATATTCAATGTAAGTTTGTTACGTGACAGTAAACGAAACCTGCGCAACTGTTCTTAATGAACTTTGTTCCTATCGCGCACCAGTTTTAACTCGACAATTTTGGACCTATAATGGTTACACAAGATTATCCTGTCAATCTAACTAAAACGAAAAATTTTACTATTAAAATTTAGACTGAATTAGATATAAAAATATAGGTAAATTATTCATTAAGCTTTTAATAGGAGAGGATAATGGGCCGTCGTGGCACAGGGGCACAGAATGTGACTGTAAACGCGACAGGTTGTGGGTTCCAATCCTACTCGTGAATATGAAATATTTATTTTAGTTTATATTTCTATTTTCTTCGCTCTGGTGTCGAGGGAATCGAACGGAGTGTTCCAACACAACAACAACACAAGGTTCCACACTGCTTTGCTTGCTGTGTGCGGGATACAGCGTGAAGCTAAATCAGCTTGTCATAAAACATAAAATTTCAACAAGCACACAAAATTGAGAATTATACTTCATACTTGGAATCACTCAACACCAAACTGTTTTCTATCATATTCTATTACTATAATCAATAATTTGGGGAGAAAAAAGAGTACTAATTTTAATCCCTGCATCTCAAAGACCTGTTAGCTGTTCGATTTTTTTTCGAAAGGGCTTTTTAAACTGCTGTTGACCTGGGATGGTATTTACAACTTCACCGGGCGGGAAGATTATAATGTAAATTATTTAGTTTTTACGCAACCGGTCGTATACCTAAAAGCATTGTAATTTTTTTCAAAACTTTTTTAAAAATACGTATATGTTTAAAATAGTCACGAGTAAATTTACTTTCATACTATATAAACAATAGATGTTTAATGATTAATAAAATGTTTTTAAATAACAATCTGTACGCGCGACACCTCCACAAGAACTGTTTTCATATATGTATATACCTAATAAAAGAATATCTGAGAAGATAGATGCCGTTATTTGCAATCATAAATTAACTTTGATCATTTATTTCAATCATTCATTTTTTTCTGCAATAGAAGTCAATAAGAATTTTGCTTATATTCATTACTAATTAATTAGATAATTTAGTTCGATACTCCTTCGATTAAAATGTTTAATATTAATTTATTAATAGAAGCTTATTATAACTATTGCTTAACATAAAAAAGTAATAGTCAAATTACAAAAATATTTATGTTTGAACTTTCATGTGGTTATTTTATCAAAATTTAAAACAAAATAACGTGTTTGTGTTTAACATTGTATCTGCAACTGACCTGTAATAGTAGCGACGTGACGCGTAGCGCGAGGAGCTAGCGAGGGCGCGCGAGCCGCATCCTGGAGGGCCGCCAGCTTGACGGAATGCCCTACAAAACCAAGTTTATCAGTTTTTTAATTGTGCCATCTCACTTTATGTCATAACTGTGTCACAACTTTATGTACATAACAGAGTTAAACAGAGTAAAGAGTAAATCTAACAATAAAACATTCAAGTTTTGACATTGTACTTTGATGCAATTTTGGTATTAAAAAAAAAACCATTGTTGAATTTCATTTAATCTACTTAAGTAAAAAATGTCGCTTTAATTTAAATTCACCATTTTTTTAAATTAAGAAATAAAAATATTAGTCATTTATTTTTAACATTTTTATTATATAAATACATGAATGGATGGATGGATGTATTGTAAAATTGTAATAAAAAGATTAATGAAAAGTAATTTTTTAAAAAATAACAGACCTCAAGTACCTCTCAATTTAAAATTTTGGTACACACACTATATTGCTCACATAGGTAGAGCAAACCTGGGAACCTAGTGTTAATATAGTATGTTCTCCTAAGGCCACTTTTATTCCCCACATTCCTCCAATTCTGGAGCCATTAAGTCATGAGGTTTTGAGGGAGGAACTGAACTCTGCCTGGTTACCAGAACAAAAATGAAATGTTTTTTCTCCAGTGGGAATCAAATTTGTAGTGTGATATCACACCCTTGTTCCCCTGCGCTATGTATTGCCTCATGCGTTTATTTTATTAAAAAAAAGATAATTCATTACTAATTTTCAAAATGTGATCCCATCATGGCACAGTTGGACAGGTTGTGTGAACACTATGATTAGTTTCGATTTCCCCCACTTGGGGAAATTAATGTTTGTTTGTTTCCCAGCTGCTATGACAAAGTATATTTGGTGTTTAATTAAATTCTGTACCTATTTCGCTACATGAATAAATTCTTAACATAAATTCTTGTATTTTGAAATTAAATAAAAATTATATTTAAATATAGCTAGCATCTTAAAGTGGTAAGCCTTTCTATATGAAATCCATTTTTCCTAATATGCAAAGCCGTTATGCTTACTCTTATTAAAATCCTCTGAATGTAATTAGATATTGATATATAGAGTATTAGAGTTTTTTTTTTATTTTGTTCATATTTCATGTTTATTTATCCTGAGCATGACAGAAATACTAATGTTGATACAATGTGGTGGGTAAATGAAGAGATCAAATGAAATACATATAGCAAGTGTTACCTTACACTTATTATATTTTGCATTTGCAAAGAAGCAAAGTTTCTATTGGTACTTACTTTCTTATTTATAAGGTGTTGATTGCTTCGCAAAAAGTTTCTTGACCTGCACAAGATACATTTGCATATAAAATATTAAGGTTCTTTTTATTAATTGCTGCTTCAATGTCAGTTTATTCGCCATTATTTATAAATTTACCGTGAGATGACAAATCATCGGTTATAATTAAAATTATTATCAGCATGGACTATAGTTAAATAAGGATTGTATGATAGGTAATTGCCATGACATTTTTCATATAAAATAGAAAAACATACATATTTTTAAATGATATATTAAATAACATCAACTAAATAACATTTTGACTTACACTCATTTTTACATCATTGATACTGCTAGGAACCCTGACCTTGTTCGAAATAAACCATTGTAGCACAATCACAATAAAATAAAAGTATCCGATTTTATATCACTTTTAAAATTAAATATATATTCATATTTAATATTGATTATCTCACAATAAAACGTTCTATGGTTCGAAACGCATAGATTGAAAATCTTTATTTAAGACTTTACATTGTGGTACAATCTCGTTAAGTCATATTCACATCTGAATTCTGAAAGTTAAAAATAAATTTCGTAACTTGCAACATTTTCAAGTCGTCGCAGTCCGTCTTGTTTGTAAAATAATTTGGTACGTTTACGGTTTAATAGGTGATTACGGTTTATGCTATTTTTTCGACATGCTAAATGTAAAAATATGTATAATGTAAAAATATTTTCAATACATTATTAATATAATTTATGACGCTCTGATCTACCCAAGACTAGCAACACATTTTAAAAAGAAAAAGATAATTATTTTGAATAACATATTTTTGGTTTTGAGCTTCATAGCAAATAAAAAGTGCAATAGATGTGTAACATACTAATAAGTTAATAACACATTCAGATATATTATTGCTTTGTCTTGTTTATTTGAACTTAATTTTTTTTACTTTTTTAAATTTTAGGCTACGCCAACACATACAATATTACTGTCAATACAATTATTGTCATTAAAATATTGAGAATACATACAATATTATTTTCAATACAATATTAACAATAATATTGTTCAATATAAGGCCCCGCACACAACGCAATATTATTGAAAATATTTCGTAATAAAATCTGACATAGTCAGTTCTTTGATTTTCACGATTATTACACATTTTAAATTAAACTATTTTAACCGGATTAATCGCGTATATTTAGTATTATTATACATTTTTGGGGAACGCGACGTTTCGAACACTTTGCAATAGTCCGTGGTCACAGGTAGAGTCTACCGATCTAACGATTAAAATAGTTTCATTTAAAATCTGACATAGTCGCTCGGTAGCTTTGTTTGTATGTGTAAGTTTTAAACCTAAAGTAGCTAAAATGAAATAAACCGTTACTTTAATTATTGCCTTTAGCTTACTTACAAAAACGAACAATAAAAAAATTGATGAAATCCTGAATAACATAAAAATTAATGCACTACAACAAAAGGCCATTAATGTGAAGGACACATGGTACTTTGTAAACGCGACAGATAGTTCCTCCACTCAATGCGTAATGCCTCCAAAATTCAGTGGAAAATTGAGAATGGAGTGTCTTTATATTAGCTTCCCTCTGCCTACCCTGTTGTATGCAGCATACAGCGTGAAGCTAATTTTATGAACATAGGACGAATTAAAAAATACATGAGATTGATAGATAGCCGCTTTCAAAAAATATTTTTGTGAAAGCGGCTATCTGTCATTCTCATGTATTTTTTAGCGCTACTATTTTTCTTAATTTTATCGTGATATGCTACACTTGATATATTTCGTAGCTCCCAATAAGTTCTCATGTTTTAATAAACTCTATTAGATATTGTTTTTTCATGGTGGTACTAATATTAACTTTTTTATTAATATAATTTTTGCAATTTATACTGTTTTCGTCGTCTTTAATAAAAGGCATAAGCGTCCTTCTTTGATTTTTTTACAAATAAAATATTGCCGCACGCCCACACACGACAATATTAGTGACAATAACTCTAATTCCCCCGATATTGCCGTAACAAAAACAGATTTTGATATACAATAATATTTATGAACCGGCCACACGCACACACAATATTATTGACAATACGTACTTTATAGACAATATTATTATATGTGTGTGGCCAGGCTATGAAATATTGCATGTTGCTTAATAATTAAAAGATTAAAATTGAGATAAAAGAAGACAGACAGTAATTCTATATCTTTAATATGATCAATAAACTAATTAAATAATTTTATATATTTATAAAGCTATAAATTAGTTGTTTAATAATGTAAAGTATCATTAATATACATAAGTAAAATTACTTATTTATTTATTAATATAACTACAATTAATAAAGTCAAAAAATTTATGATCGCCACAACTCCTAAACTCAATATTATTACACCTGTAACAAGAAATATATCGTTCATTAAATTTGTATTTGATACTTCAAGAAAGAAATCAAGCCATTACCTAAGGTTACTTAATTGCTTCATAATATTGAAATATTTTTAAATATACAACAATTATCACTTCATAACAATATTAGAGCTTAAAATATTATCCTTGTTAATACCTTCAAATAACATAATTACAACGGCAAAACATACTGCTCCAGCTAGAACTATTAATGATTTTAATAATGTTATTAACAATGTTATAATTATAACTAAAAATATCAATGTGCCAAAAATTGGATTTTGCAATAAGTAATGAATAATTTTGTAAGCTTCATTTTGAATTGAATTGGAAATAATAATATATATTGGTGCGCAAGGTTCTGAAACAACGATTTCATTTTCATAACTAAAATTCCATTCAAAAGGTATTAGTAAAAAGTTTCTGATGAAAAATATATGTTGCTTAAAATTCTTACCTATTGAAACCTTAATAAAAATTTTAAAAGCTGTTCTTAAATTAATTTCCATTATTACCTAATACTTCTTTAGTTATAACGTTTCGGGTGTACCGAGGTATATAATTGCTAAGTATTTTTTGTAACATTTCTGAATATGTAGGTAGTAGAAAAAATAGTCTCGAGAGTAACTTCAAATAAATAAAATTGATTTTTGGCTCTTAGATATTTATATTCATATATTATATAATCTGTGGATTTAACGTCTGTGCAAGGAACATATATATACTCTATAGAACTATAGAGTGAATCTGTGGTTTGTAATTGGCGCTAAAATCTTAAAAAATGTCATTAAATCAATTATAAATATGAAATTCTGTTTGTCTATTTTGTGATTTCTAAAGTAAAACTTGTTAACAACTATTTGATGTCAGGAGCCGTTAAGTTGTTAAGATTGTATAATTTAACAGAAGGATATTTTTACGAAATTGATAATAAAAGAAATGGTAATATATAGAAATCCGAATTTAAAATTTAAATATTAAATTTTATTTGATATCATATATAATTTACAGGTTGGCCATTATGACGAAAATGTTTTACCTGATATGCTACCAGTGTACTACACCAGATTATTTCCCCAAAACATATTTTGCCGATGGTTGTCTTGTGGAAGTTACCCTCAGCCACTGTCCAACCGGGAGTTATCGTTTACTTTAGCAGATGACGTATATTTGCGATATTTATCGATAAGTAATCAAAAAGAATTTCAAACTCTGTTACAAAAGAAGTGTCCTCATAAACTTGATATTGGTGCAGTTTATAATATAAAGTAAGATGAAAATATTTTGGCAATATATTTGTTTTTTTTTATTACATTTATTTGCACCTATTGTTCAATAATTTCAAAATTTCAGACCATCTATAGGGCGACATGATGCTGTGGTACTTGCTAGAGAACTGGTGTTTGATATTGATCTTACAGATTATGATGAAGTACGGACATGTTGTCAAGAAGCAAATGTATGTGATAAATGTTGGAAATTTATGGTAGTAGCATGTGAAATTATACAGTTAGCATTAAAAGGTAATATCAAGTAAAATAAAATAATTATTATGTGTTATAAATATATCTATTCTAAAAATATAGTTGAGGCCAGTCGTGCTGCAATGGCACAAAGTGTGACTTTTAAATTGACTAGTTGTGGGTTTGATCTTTACTCGAGGAAATGAAATATTTATTTACATTCATATTTTCATTTTTTTGTTCTGGTGTCGAGGTAAAGCACAGTGTTGAGTTTTGCCACTCAACACACAATGCCTTCAGAACTCTGTGGAAAGTGGGAAACAGAGTATCTTAACACTAGGTTCCCTCAGCCTTCCCTGATGTGTGTGGAGTATAGTGTGCAGCTATTTTTTTTAAAAGTATATTGAGGTTTGACTCCCAATTGGTGGAATCCAAGTCCCCCAAGATGAGGATGATTTTTAACAGGGCAAAGAAATGTATTTTCATTTCTTTGCCCTGTTAAAAATATAATACATAGCATCTCTAAATTGGGACATAAACTATATCTCTGAAATTGGAAGGAAAGACAAAGACCAACTGTCTTAACATTGAATTTCCCCTGCCTACCATGTGGTATGTAGAATATAAAGTTAAAAAACAAATTGTAAAATTTTAGATGATTTTGGTTTTCATAACATATTGTGGGTCTTCTCTGGGAGACGTGGAATTCATTGCTGGGTGTCAGACTATGAAGCAAGAACATTGGATAGCCCAGGAAGAGCAGCTGTTGCAGACTACCTTTGCCTAATAATGGGTGGTGAAAATCAAAACAAAAAAGTGCATTTAGGGAGTGACAATTTACATTCCAGTATTAGGTTTGTCTGAATTATGGAATATATTAGTTTCATATTTTTTTTATAATGTACTATGGAATGGATAAATACTTGAATACTTAACATATTTTAGGAGAGCATTAGATGTGATTGACACATACTTTGAACAAATCATGCAAGAACAAAGTTTCTTATCCACACCAGAGAGTGTAAAATGCTTTTATAAAATGATACCAGATGAAACACTTAGAAAACAAATTCAAGAAATCTTTGAGAGAATGCCAGTATCATCCGTAGAGAGATGGGAAGCATTTATTGATACTTACAACAAATTTTGCAAAGAAGTAAATATTTGATATAAATTTTATGTATTTATAACATTTAGCAGTTATACAAAAAAGAATTTGTTTGATAACAATATGCCTCGGCTATTAACTCCCACTTCTAATTAATAAAATTAGGCTTAAAAAATATTACAGCAGTTTTTGTTAGTCTCCACTATATGTGAGATACAGTGGAGACTAACAAAAACTACTTTAACAAGCAGAGGAGGCAGAGTTTTCTACTTTTCATTAAATTTCTGTAAACACAATGCTACATGTAGTCATGTTACCAGATTGATAATATGAAAGTAATTCATAAACTTGAGTTTAAATCAAATCTACTATGGTATTTGCTGCTGCTCAATGATAGCTTCATTGACAAAATTTATTTTGTCTCCTAATTTTTACCCAGACTCGGGCAATTGTTGCACAGTGAAACTGCATTTGACTGTAAGCACTACAATAAATAAATAATATATGTCCAAGTGAAATTTAATTACATTTTACAGAACAATAGTGGAATAAGGAAAATGAAATATCTAATTGAAGAGATAAAAATACAATATTGTTACCCAAGGCTTGATGTCAATGTTACAAAAGGATTTAACCATTTACTAAAATCACCATTTAGCATACATCCAAAAACTGGAAAAGTATCTATTGCTTTTAAACCTGAAGCCGCTAAAAGCATGAAGTTGGATGAGGTTCCAACGATTTATACTCTACTCGATGATAGTTCTCCTGATAGCATCCAACATCAAAACAATATGAGAACAGCAGTAAAAGTTTTTCAAGAAGTTGTTTTCGGATTTGAAAAATCTGAGGCACTGAGAAGAAAAAACGAAGCTAGTAAGTTAATATTATATTGTTAGTGTAACATTATAAAATACAAATATTATAAGAACTACATTCATTTTCCTGCAAGTGTTCTGAACTGTCTACCCATTAAGTTTTTGTATATGATTTTATTAGGCAGTAATAATGTTTGTGGATCTTCGACGCTGATCTTGACTATTGTAATGTGAGGGGACTCGAAAAGAGGCCTCCCTTCTCTTCGAGTCTTCAGCAAAAGTCACAAAATATCGCAAGTGGGGACAGGGGGTGTAGTAAAAAATCACATTTTTTTCAAACGAAACGTGAAACGAAATTTAAATTTCCAATACTTTTGGCGCTCAAGATTTTTTTGCTAAACAATAGCAATTTAAAAAAAATCTTTTTTCAATGCCAAAAACATTATTTTGAATAAATACTTACAATACATACTTGAATCAGCTTCACGCTGTATCCCGCACACAGCATGGTAGGCAGAGGGAACCTAGTGTTAAGACACTCTGTCCCCCATTTTCCGCCGAAACTTAGAATACTTATTCTATCTTAATAATTTTATAAATATCTTATTTTAAGAAAATCTGGGTGGGTAGTTAGTTGTGCCTGAGTGTAGTTTAAATCAGTAGGTCAATGCACACAAATTTTAACCTATTTTTCCAGTTAGCTTATTTTTACAAATAGTAACTACCTATGAAATGAAATTATATAGATATTTACAAGTATTTCTTGTACATTAATTATTTTCTCAAATGATATGTAATATTTAAGAATTAAATAAAGTTAGGAATGTTATTAATTTAATTTTTTTATAATAATTTCAATTTTGTTTCAGGTATATCCATAGATTTTTGAAAAGAAGGATGAATAAAATATTTATAATAGCCGTGAATACTTTTATTGAACTATACTTATATATTTATATGTTCTATTTAAAGCATGTAAATGTTTCACAATAGATATAAGAAATCAGAAATTTTTTTCAAAATATAATGTGTGTTTAATTGAATCATAGAATAGGAGCTAATAAAGCAAATGTATTTGGAAAAAATAAAATATGTTTTGGTAATGATTCCTGTAAACTTTAAAAACATAACTTGACATGTGTCAGTGAGTTTTTAAAATAACTAATCAAAAAAAAACAAATATATAGTGGATATTGTTTCTTGAAAAAAAAATTAATAATAATTATAGATATTTGCTTGCATGATTCAATTATTAAAGTATTGTGACATAGCATATAATAAGAACTCATTGGTCATCTTATTAGACTGTGTTGTTATGGAACAACTATTATGTATAGTTATATTTATATAGAGCAACTGAGAGCAACATTGAGGAAGTCTTCAAAGCCAATAGTGACTGTTCCATTTTGTTGGGTGTCCCTTACCCTGAATGCTTCAGTGAACCTTTGAACTTGCACACAAAGCACTATAAAGTTATCAACAGATATTTTACCCTCTCTATCACATCTTTTGGTTAACAATTTGACAAAATCTGGTGAAAACCTGAATCCCATTTGTGAAAATGCTGTAATAAAACAAATAATTAGTTATTGTAATGTAACAATAGGTATGTGGTGTAATTGAAAACCTTATTAATATAATCACATTAATATGTGATTGAATTTTATATTGGATGATTTTGTGGTTAATATTTAAAGCATCAGGTTGTTTACGTATATATTTATTTATATATTGTTTTGTTAAATATTTAAACGCGATTATTAGGAATTTGATTTCCACTTGCTGAAATTAATTGTTGAATATTTTATTTTTTTTGCTTCAGCAACAAGACAAAGCACGACATTCAGCCACTTAATACCCAATGTTTGAAAAAGTAAGGAACAATCTATTCCCTACTTTTGGCCGAGTGTCTTAGAACTGTGCGCTTTGCCTACCGTTGTATATGCAAGATACAGTGTGAACCTAAAACAAAAAAAAATAAAACAAGGAACTACTTCGGTTTAGATGTACAAAATAGAATTTTAGCTGTTCTCATCAAATAATGCCTTGTAAGCTGGTGGTATGTTTCTGTAGCACGGATACTATTAACATTTTATGTTACTTGACTATTCAAAATTGTAGAGTACTACTTAATGACCTAATCGAATATATTGATTTTAACAACAAATTTAAAATACCTTTTGATAATTCTTCTTCATCGATATTGCCAGACTGGTCAGTGTCATAAGTCTTAAATACTGTTAGCCACTGGTTAACATATGTATATAGCTTATCAAATTCCTCTAAATTAATGTGACCCGAGCGATCTTTGTCGAACATGCCTGTAAACAAATGCAGCATATCTTTTATAGCCCCGTATATCGTCGGTCTGTAAACATTTCTTCTTAAAATACAAATTTATACAATTAGTGAATATGTAGCTGATAGCTGTCTGTATTTGAAAGGTATATGAGAAAAACTATTATTGAGGATAGTCATCAAAGCAATAGAACCCAAAGCAATGATTTTTTAATTTTTTATCTGTTTGTCTGTGCGTTTATGTCCGCTAACATCAGAAACAGCCGTCGTCGTGGCGCATAGATTTAGTTTTAAATGTACTGATATCGTCTTAAAGAAACGACAAAGACGACGACGACAAAACGAGTTTCAGTACAAAAAATATACTACCTAATCGGAAGTGGTTATAGTATTTTAAAAACTATAACCGCTTCCGATTTCTAACAATATCTACTTGTTTTAAGGTAACAGCCCTTGAAAATTTAAATGTCACCGCAGATTAAATACAGACAACATTCAAATATACATATAAAAATGATATAACGTTCGGTGTTACTTTAATAACAATCATAAAACGTTTACAATTCACAAGCCTAATAAAAGAGAGTGTTTTAAAACTAACCGATCATTAAATTGCAGGCAGTTTCAGAAAATGTTTGTCCTTGAGCGTTTACTAGGGCTGATTTCAGCTCGAGCGCAGTTATAAAGCCAGATTGATCCTTGTCCACTGCACGGAACCATTGTTGCACTTGCGGAGACACCGTACCGCCCGGCCCTACGGATGGATAGGGACCGTGGCCAGTCTCCAACTGGTTTGGCTGACCGCCTGCGCCGTAGCCTCCTTGGTAACCTGGCTGTTAAGTAATGTATTTTAAGAAAAGATGTTAATACTTAATGTTTGCATTTATAGTCGGAGGTCAGTCGTGGCGTAGGGGCTCAAGTGTGTGACTGTAAGCGCGCCAGGTTGTGGGTTCGATTCCCAAACGAAAAAAAATATATATTTAACACTTCTATTTCTTCGCTGTGGTGTCGAGGCAAAGCGCGGCATTGAGTTCCACCACTCAACACGCAATGACTCCAGAGCTCGGCGGAAAGACTGTGCGGGATACAGCGTGAAGTTGATTTGATTTAATAGAAATACAAAAGTTAAGTAATTAATTTAAACAAGATTTAATATTTTAAAACCACTTTATTCTATAAAATATAAATAAGTAGTTGTTATATTATATACATCGTAGCATAAAAACAATACAAAACAGTCGTAATAGCAGCAAAAATAGGACGAAAGCAGTACGTGAAGGTAAGGCGTTTTGTAAGCTCCCCTTAGACGGATAAAAACATTAACTTATTAAATATGGCTCATTTGTAGTACAATGTAGATTTATTTAGTTTGTTTTTTTTACGTTATAATATTTTATGTAAAAATTTGTAACTTTAGTAGACGATATACGCAATGTCATGATTATAACTTTAATAATCCTACTAATATTATAAATGTGAAAGTTTGTGAGGATGGATGTTTGTTGCACTTTCACGCAAAAACTACTAAACGTATTTAGATGAAACTTTACAGTAATATATGATGCTTATACATCAAAATAACACAGACTATATAATTTATGTATAAAAATTGTATTAATTTGGATATAATATATCAATGAGATTTAGTGAGCATAGCCGCGTTTGGGTTGCTGGTTGATTTTACTAATGTTGTTAATATTTTTAAGCATAAATTATGTTACTTGCTGCAGTCCATATGTTTTAATAAGATTTTCTACAAACATATTTTACCCAAATATATTCCTTGAAGTTTTGATCTTTAAATGAAAATAAATAAAAGCTACTACTATTGTTTTTTTTTCTTATAACACTTAGGCGGACTACTTCGTTTCTTATAAATGGAACATATTCTAAAGATTTAGTGCTTGTTATACAAAAACACAACATCAAACATATCTGTTAATTTTAAACTCTCAGACTCTCATATTTGTAAATGGGTGTAAAATTGCAAACAAATTGTCCAGCAGATGTTTGACCTGAGTAATCTTACATTTTTAATATCTTATTGAAAACCCTAACTAAAGTAATGTGTTATTAAAAATAATAGCTTGCCATTTTTCATATACATATCAATATTAACGCTAAATAAACACAAATATATCTTAATTATATCTTTAAATATTTTCTAATATAAAGTAGGTACCTCTAATTACACCTTAACTGTTATATTTTATAGATACACAATGAATGCTGTTATTGGTAGGTAGATAGATAGGCACAATCCAGTCTATTTGAGTAAGCTTCCTGTATCCTTTTATGGAAAGCAAACATATTAATATGTTTTATCTAAATGCTTAATGCATGCGAGTAAAGGTATAATACCTCACATGAACATGCCTAATGATCATAATTATAATATGAAAATAATTTTTAAAATTTGTCCTTTTATCTTAAAAATATCTACTGAATAAATAATTACTATCATTTATTATTAAACAATTCAGTAGTTGCTGAAAATAATAGACCATATTGGAAGCTTGTATTCAAAAACATAAGAAAATTCAATTTTCAATTAACATTTCTAACTCCTTTTAATGTAAAAAAATTGTCCAACCTTGTAAAACAATAGTAGAAACAAAACTTACTGTTGGTTATCACATTAAGAATAAGCTATTAATTATAAAATATATAAATATATGAACATATTGAAAGTCAACAAGTGTTGTGTATGTGTACAAATAACTTATTCATTGAACTAATTTGAAATCATATCTGTATATTCAAATTATACCAGGATAAAAATATTTTTAAATAAACTTCAATAAAGACATTGTATTTACAAGTTTAAAATTAATACCAAAAATATCTATAAGAAATGAGAATTGTAATATTCTAATTATTTTAGGTAGCAAATTAAAATCACTTTCTGTGTGACAATTAAATCAACATAAAACTTTGTGCCCATTATTTCTAATCTCACTCCTCATATTCAGCCACAGAGCCCTACATCTTAAATTATTTATAGATTATAGCTTATTATTACCTTATGATTATTAATGAAGTCTATCAATTATTGTTTCCTTGTTAGTTTTTATTAATATTTGACTAATTATTGTTATAAATTTTTACTCAATATAGTTTAGTCAATTGAGTGATTGATTATAGGATTCATGAGAGTCAAAAATCTCATACAACTAAATTAACAGTGATTCTTCAAATTCAAATTGTATATAGTATAAATTATTGAACAGTTATTGCCTAGAAACAGAATAAGAATTAACAATGACCATACCCATAAATGACATTCAGTCTTTTACATCAAACCAATACTGGCAAGTTTGTTACATTTTGTACTTAGCTTCAAGATTAAAACAATGTCCTTAAACATAGCTCCTTCACTAACTAAAAAAATATATATAAAATGCAAATACAATTTCAATGGTATTCCTATATGAGAGCCCATTTAGTTAGTGAAATGCTACATAATAACAATAGTATTTAGCTCTTATTAGATACCAATGTGTTCAACGACTTAAACATTACTACTGTGACTAGAGAAACTATAAGTAGCTGGTGTGACACATGTATTCACACACACTTGTATAGATGGTTTGAAAGATGAAGGGAGAAGCTTGTGGGCTTCTGGCACTGGAGAATAGCTTTGACAGGGTGCTGTTTCAAAATGTACTTGCTCACTTCGGTCCGTGGGTACACCATCGAAACTTGTCTGTTTTGCCGAGTCACCTGTTCCACTGTCCTTACATGATGAATGTTCAGATAAATTGTCTGGAAACATGTGAGGAGAGTCACTGTCACTGTGAACCACTTGAGTCATTTTTACACTTTCAGAAGGATAATTGCGAACAGGGGCAGCCATACGTCTACGGGTGTGATAAATAATTACCACCCATATTATTGAAGTCCCCACAGCACAACATACAACTGTTATTATAATGATTCCTGTCATATCTTCTTCTTTGACAAGTATCGCAACTGGAGGCAATACTTTGAGTTCTATCATTTCTTTTTTAGTGCCAAGTTCATTAGTAATTACACACTCATATTGACCGGCATCATTAGCTTCTGCTCCTATTATAACTAATAACTGATCATCAGCTGTAAAGTAGTGACGTTCTGAATGTATTATTGGATTTCCATCTTTTAACCACTTCAACACTGGCTTGGGTGAACCTGTTATCATGCATTGTAAAACAACTGGTTCTCCACTTGTGACTTCTTTATTTTCAAGAACTCTAGTAAATGAAGGTTCTTGCAAGACACTCAAAGTTGCATTTGATATAATAGTACCTGCAGGATTTTTCGCAGCACAACTATAAACTCCCATGTCTGTAGTTTTAGCATTCACAATAAAAAATAAGTGATCAGTAGGCATAACATTCATGCGTCTTTCTCTCGCAGCTGGAAAATCATTTCCACCATCTTTCTTCCAGGATATTTCTGGTGGAGGATCACCTGTAGCTGCACAGTTCAATGTAACTGTCTCTCCGGTCTTAACAGTAACATTTGTAGGTGTTTTTATAAAACGGGGAAATGTTACTATGTTAATTTTAGCTTTTGTTGAGTAAGTTGTCCCAAATTTGTTGCTAACAACACATTGATATTTGCCAAAATCTGTATGAGACACATCTGGTATGACTAAGACAGAAGTAGCATGTTGTTTGCCATTTTCATTAATTGTAACATTTTCATATACTGTTGGATTGCTAACATTGCCATTATTTTTTCGCCACAAAAATGTCATATTGCTGAAAGGGTTGGAAGTGGCAGAACATACTAAATTGGCTGATCTGTTTTTTATTGCCAAATGAGACTTGGGGTGTTCAATGATTTTTGGCTTTGGTGAGTCTCCACAATTATCTTCTTTAAGTCTTGAAATAGTCACACCTCTTATTTCTGATGGATAAGCACATGTTGCTGTTACAAATTTGTGCCCTACTTTATCTCTCATCCATTTAACAATCCACAATAAATTGCAATCACATAGTAAAGAGGAAGAATTCATATATAGTTTTCTTATTTTTGTTAGAGAATCAAAAGCATGTTGTTGTATCGAAGTTATGTTATTTGCTCTTAAATCTAATTCTGTAACATTAGAGAGACCCTCGAATGCTCTTGAACTTATGGATTTGATGTGATTTGCAGACAAATTAAATATCATAAGGTTACGCAATTTGGAAAATGGCCCAGACATGTCTTCCACAGTCCAAGATATTTTGTTATTATTTAATTCCAATGTTTGCAATTGAACCATGTGGCTGAATGTTTCTTGTGATATGGAAGATATGTTATTATTACTCAAATTTAGAATATGCAGATTAGTCAAATGTTGAAAAGTTCGACCTTCTACTTCAATCAGGTAATTATGAGATAAATCTAAATCTTGTAAATCGGTACATAACTCCCAGCTGCCAGAATCTATATTTTGGGATATTAAGTTGTTAGACAAAGATAGGATTGTTAAAGATTCCAGTCCATACATCCAACCTTTGGATATATTTTTTATTTTATTATGATCCAATTGCAAAAGATTTATAGATTTAAATCCAAAAAAAGCTCCATCCATAATGTTTTCGATATTGTTATATTTTATTTTTAATGTTGTCAAACTAGATAAACCTTGAAAGAGTAGACCATTTAAACTATGTAGATTGTTGTGATTCAATTCTAGCACTTTTAAATTAGACTGGTGCATAAATAATTGATTTGGTAGAGATGATAATTCATTCCTATTAAGTTTTAATATCAATAAATTTGTTAAGTTATCAAGGGCTCCCTCTTCGATTACTTTAATGTGATTACTATTTAGGCTCAGTGATTTGATTGTACTGTTGACTGGGAAATGTCCCGTATTTATTGCATTGATGTTATTTCTGTTAAGACTGACTTCTTGTAATTTATTGTGATGTATTAAGTTAGGAATGTGAATCAATATATTTTTGTCTAATTTTAAAATTTTCAATAATGATAATTCTTCGAAGTTATCACTCACACTTTGGTTCAATTTATTGTAACTTAGATCTAATTGTTCCACCCACTTTGGAATTCTTGGCGCTGACACCAAATTTTTCTTTGAACAGTCTACATATTGCTCTAAGCAGTCACACTTTTGAGGGCATTCATTATTTTCACTCTGCAACGATATTCCTACAAAAAACACAACTACCGTGATCGTGAATAAAAGGAAGTTTCCCATTTTTAAGCATTAGTGCAGATGCAGAACTCATTTAACAGAATCGATTTGCGTCTTCATCCTTACATATTTGATAGACAAACACACGCACATAGTTTTTATTATAATTAGTTCACTTATATTCACTTTTATAATTCACTACATTTTGTTATTCATAACAGAAAACATTACAAAAATATTTTTGCTTGTTATTTACTGCTATAGACTCGACCGCCATTTTCTTTGATCAATCTTTGGTTCGTGATCTCCGTCATTTGATTGGTGGATGTTGAGCGGAAAAGGATTGCTTTAGATTCTAGTCGATATGCTTAAATCTACGTTTAATAATTAAGTAAGATTTATATTTATAATTAAAATTAATAAAATCAAGCAACAAAACTTTTATATTATTTTAAACTGTATAATACAATGAGTTGTGGTATAACTAAGTTTAATTACGTATATATCAATTAAAACAAGACAATTTAAGGCAAAAACTGTATAGATTTCTGTAAAATGAAGAGTTATAATCGACTTCTGTAAAATGAGGAGTTTATCAATCACACAGTCCGTATTTTTTTAATGTTTGTTACCTCAGAAATTTTGACCGGGTGAACCGATTTTAATGATTCTTTTTTTATTTATAAGGTAGTGTTTCCCGTGTCCTCCATGTCATCTATGAGAAAATAACATAACTCTTAATTTTGCCTTAAGTATGAGCGTGACTAATGAAAGAAAAACTCAATATCTTGATTGATGTTAGGTTTTTCTTATAGGATCTAATTGAAGAATTCAGAAAACAATCTGGTATTTTAGTATTTCTAAGTAAGCAACGTTTTTTTTTCTTTTATGTTGATTGTTTAATATAAAAAAAAAACATATAACATATAACTTAAAGTAATGATCACATATACAATATACCTAATGTGACCAGACGTTCTGTTTTGAACGGAACTGTCCCTAAATAAATTTCTCTGTGAATATTGTAGTAAGCAAGTTTTCAAAAAAACAGAAGTAATAAATAATTTAGTAAAGTATCAATTATACAGAAAATAAATGAAAGCACTATCAGATGTCGAAAAAATTAAAGTTATCCGAAAAAAACCGGGCAAACGCGATTTAGGCTCGCCCGCCGTGGGTTCCATACAAAAATTGAAGGTCGCGTGCTTTTTCTGAAATTCAAGCTTAGCTTAGCCAGGGCTCTCACCTCACTTAAGCTAGCAACTAATTTAAAATTTAGCCCTCCTTTTAAGGTTATTTTTTTTTAATTGAACCACAAATGTATAGTTTTCAGATTTTTCCTAAATAAGTACTACCTGTAGATGCTAGCTGTCATCAAGTTTAATAATTCTAGGTCAACCAGAAGTACCCTATAAATTTTTATTCCCTTTATAGTGTCGAAATACGCGTATTTTGCAATATAAACGGCCATATCTTTTTTTTAAGTAAATGTAGAAATACGATTTTTACAAGAAATCAAGGGACCATAGACCTGAGTATATGGTGTAAATTTCAAATCTATATGACCAAGCGTTCCTGAGATAAAGGCTCTTGACAGACAGACAGACAACAAAGTGATCTAATGAGGCACTGAAGCACACAATGCCCCATTGTGAGCGGATCGAAAAAAGGTCACGTTAAGTATACTTACCTACCTTACCTACGAAGTCAATATTAAATTTTGGAACAAAAAAGCTACTAAAGCAACAAAAACTGGGTATCAACTATCAAACAGCGTTGCCAGATGTTCGGATTTTGGCGGTATGTACCGATTTTTAGCCTTAAAAAAATGTTCTGATCGGGACATGCATAGTCCCAATTTTCACGGTATATTCAACATCCTGTGTGAAACCTTTTTTATTACTTTTAGATTTCATTGATTTGATTTGTAAAATGAAAGTATAAATGTATATAAATATTTCCTTTCATTGTGTGGGGATTGAACCCACAACCGTTGCCTTTACAGTCACACGTTTGTGCCCCTGGACAGCTGAGCCTGTAGTTTACTGTAGCTAGGACTGGTTCATTCTTAGAATGTTTTTTAAATGGTATTAGGGGAGTGTTAATGCATTGTATAGGATCTTTTAGACTTTTTTCTCTTGAGACTTTTATGTATTATCTAATAATATATAATTATTATTATTCTTTAAAATTTAGACCATTTTTATGCCATGCCAAAACTAGACCATATTACAAGTATGCAGCATTGGGCTTCAAGCCCAATTACATTATTTTCTGAAATCAAACTAACATACTTTGGGTAATGTGTAGTGGTAAATTGTTCAACCTACTTATGTTTTAAGACTATTATGCAGTGGGATTTCCATTAAAGTGATGGTTATAAATACAATATTAATTTAAAAGGAATTACTTTCACTTTCCTGCTCTGTAACTAAAAGTGTGACATTGTGTTCTATCAATCAAAATACAATGTCTCACATTTGGGCCAAAGCGGGAATGAAGTGCCCTAGTGTATGCTGACATTAAAATTGTAAAATTTTTCCTGTCTACTAATTTTATAAGACACAATGTAACGAGATTTGAACCTGCATTTCTTGGTAACTGTTTGTGTTTTGTTTGTTGTCTGTTTAATTTCTGCTTGCTCTTGTATAAGTAGGAAATTGTATAATGTAAATCTTGTGATATCTATCATGCACAACATTCAAAATACATTTCTACAACATTTGTGGGTAAGCAATAATAGCTTTTGTAAATAAAATAAATAAATTAGCTTCACGCTGTATCCCGCACACAACAGGGTAGGCAGAGGGAACC
>DWAE01000125.1:0-21221 GCA_018237945.1 Heliconius sapho
ATATATTTAAAGCAAACATATATGCAGCAAAAGCAGGGCTACCTGCCCTGCTTTAAGGGAACCTGGTAGCCTAATGTTAAGAGCCTCCGTGCTCTATTAACACAACCTTTCGCGATGTTCCGCCGAATTTAAAAATATACTAGCACACAAACATACAAACACACTTTTTAATAAAGTCCAACACGGTCCAATGTTATGAAATTTAGGTGCTTACTCAAAATATTTTGATCATCATAAGACAAAAGCTCGCAAAGAGCTTTCCCGTTATATTATTTCTCTTTATATAGTAATTGATTACACTCAATATTTCGATTAATATAATATAATATATTTTTTTTAGCTTCACGCTGTATCTCGCAAATTGCAGGGTAGGCAGAGGGAACGTGGGAAATTAATGTTAAATGACTCTATGCCAATTGAAACACTTCCGCTCCCAACATTCCGCCGAATTCGGGCGGCATTGTGTGTTAAATGATGTTGGGTTACCGGAGCGGGGAAATCCGAACACCCAACCTGTCACGCTTACAGTCGCACGCTGTCCGTGGTGCCCCTGCGCCACGACTAGCCTCGTTGATTGTACCCAACTATATATTTAAAAGCTTAGTTTATAATTTAATGTTTATTTTATTATTATGTAAATAATATGCGGTTAAAGGAAAATTTTTAATACTTAATATAAAACCATGTAACACACACACATAATTATAAAAACACACACGTACACACGCATACATACACGCATACAATTGTATACTATAATTATCTGTTACTTGAAAATTCTATTTTGAACGATCAAAAGCTTTTGATGTAAAATTGGTCGATTTCAAAATAGTCTTTCACGATCAATTTAATTGGAACTCCTACGTTCCATACCTTGTAATTATAGAAAATTACATTATAACACTAAGAGATAATAATTATTATTATAGAAAATAAACACGTTATGAACGTACGAAAATGTTTACTATAGCAAATTCGTTAAATCTATTTAAATATGCCATATTAAATATTACCTATATTTACCTAACCTATATTTTTATCTAAAAATATAAGGAATATATCTTTAAATGACCCATAATATCTATGTGTAAATCCTACCTGCCTTGATAACCGCAAATCGTGACACACAATCACACTCTCGATAGGCCGCAACCACAAAAATCACTTATACCATAAGAATTTATTAAAAAATCACAAATTTCAAAAACTATTTAGTAAAAACAAAAAAAATCCATTTATAAATAATTTCGAGTAATAAAAATATTCAAAATTAAATAATATCAATACCTATTATTAGTCACAAGTTCACACACACATATGTACTTAACAGTAATATTTTTCTCTCAATAACAATAATAATAAATAATTGATATCTATATAATAATGCACATTATATCACGTAACACATACACATCGAGGGTACACGCCCTCACTATCTGAGAGGCGACGGGGTACTGCCGGAGTCGGCGCTCTGGCGTACCCCCCACCACTCGCACCCCTAGTTTTATAGCCTTTTTTTTAAACATGCAAGTGTTTTCAACAACTGATTAAAAATAAGTTTTATTATATGGTTATATAATTTAACAATATTATTATTCTTTATAATTTTACAATATTTTGTTTTCTGTATAGGTTCTAATATAACGCCACATTTTCAACATTTTCAACATAGGCCAGTAACAAAAAGTAATGAAATAAAAAGATTTTATTAAATAGTTTTTTTAAGAAAATGAAAATGCTCATATAAAAATTTAAAAAATGCTCTCTATAAAGCATTTTTTTATTTCTTTACGCTTTAGCCTACTACCGGAGCAAAGATATGAAAATAATTCGTTTCCCCGAGTGATACTCTAACCCACTATACCCCGATAGACGCTATGACGGTACCACACATTTGGTTGGTACACTTTTATAATTAAATTACTATCATTTAAGGTAATGATAATTTAAATATAAGAGTGCTTAGCAAGGGCTAAAACTCCCCCAAAACATATTTGAACTGGTATACTCACAAGTTTTTATATTAAAAGAAACGATCAATCGCACTAACCTTGAGACATAAATGACAAACGATAGCAAAGTGTTCGGAATGAAGGACAGAAAAATAGAATTTTGTTGAATCTCGACGCCGTCACACGTCATTAGGCGTCGTCTGATACCCCTGTCGTGGCAACTTGGCAGCGTTTAGACACGCTACGGATATCTGAGAGCTAGCTAAATTATTTTAGCTTTTTTGGGAATTTGGTAGAAAATTTTAATTTTTAGACTTGTAAAATAATTTATTACTGTGAACGTAACCGGTTGTGGGTTCGATCCCTATCCAGAGGAATGAATTTTTTTTTTGGGAACGATGACGTAATGTAGTCGAACGTAAAGTGGACAATGGAGTGTTTTAAGACTTGCTATTCTACTTTCACTGCTATTGTGAAATAAATATAATAATTTTGAATAAGTTCGTGACTTTAGTAAGTACTTTGAAATGGGACTTATTAATATTTTAAAGCTTTTTTCAATAATAATTTCGTGTCTAAAATAATTTTCAATATTTTGACAAATAGTAACGGCACAGCGTATTGCTGTAAGCGCGGCGATTTATTTTCTCATGTTCGCCCTGGTAACGAAACGAAACGTGGCGTTGAGTCATGCCCACAATGTCTCGGAAAATGGGCGGTGTCTGTAAATGTGGTGTCTTAACAATGGATTCCTTCCGTCTCACCTGCTATGTATGAGCAAAACGCGTGAAGTAATTTTTGTCTTACCAAATCTGCCGTACTATAGGTCTAGACAAATCTATATCTATCAGATATATTGAGTATAAAATACGAAATATGTAAAATGCTTTACCTCGCTTGTAATAATAAAAAAGATGGGGTGTTATGAGCCGACCACTATCACAGTCACAGATGCTGCTAGGCACATTCAAGTTATATGTACGTATATCAAAAAACTAATTTTATCAATAAAAATCTATATATTCCCTATATGGTCTTATAAAATGTAAAGAAAAATACATTATTAATGTCTCAAAAATTGGACGGTGTGCGGGAAATTGAATGCTCTCTCTGCATACCCTGCTATATAAGTGATACAGCGTGATACTGAAAAAACAACATTATCACAGAAAATTCATTGTTTTGAAACAGTTATATAAGTTAAGGAAGTAAACTTATAATAAAACTGCTCAAGTGGTTTCTACTTCACAAGAGTTGTTGATCATAAAGTTGTTTTGATAATAAGCACAAGGACTCCAAAGTGCTGCGTGAAGAACGCTAGTAGACAAATAAATGTGGTTATACGATAAAAATATTACATTTAATAGAGAAAGGTACTTACTCTACGTTCAATAGATATTTTTTTAGTCTCACACTGCATCTCGCATGTTGCAGGGTAAGAAGAGGCAATTTAGTGTAAAGAGATTCCGTTTACAACGCACCGCTTAACTTTTGAAACATTACGTGATGAGTGAGGAGCTCAACGTAGTGCTTGTTAACAGAGCTGGTTTTGTTTTATTGTATTGGAGCCTTTGGTATTGTGCAAAAATTTTAAAACG
This sequence comes from Heliconius sapho, assembly GCA_018237945.1. Lineage (NCBI taxonomy): Eukaryota > Metazoa > Arthropoda > Insecta > Lepidoptera > Nymphalidae > Heliconius > Heliconius sapho. Next base: position 3,551 of record DWAE01000125.1, read on the forward strand.
GTGTTATAAGAATTAGTTCTCTCCCTCCATACACAATACTCTTTGAAAATGTGGAATAATTTATATCAATTTATATTTCTTAACTACAAACAACGCACAGACGAAACTACTTTGAAATTGGGCATGTAGGTAGTTTAGGGAGAGTGGAGAAACACTCAGAGAGGATTTCACGAAATTCCTACGGATACAAAAAAAGTAATGAAATTATATGAGTCCACGCAAATAAGATTGCGGGCGTTGACTAATACGTATTAAAAACATTTTTTCCCACAAAATATTTAAAATACCCGAAAATAAAACAAAGTGCCTTAATATAAAACAAAATTAACTTTCTTAAATTTTGTTTTGTTTAATTTATCTTAACGTTTTGCACATCAACTGCGCACAGCATCAATGACCACGTCGATACTGACGTCAGACGTAGATGCGGCCGACGAAGCGTTTTATGATGTATTAAACGTCTTCTATGACTAACCCCTGTCAAAACTGCATCTAATCGAGATATATTACCTTTTATTTACTTTTCTGGCTGTGGCGAAAAATTTTTATTTAATAAACTTTTTTAATATAATTTATTTATTTAAGGAGGCCATCGTGGCACATGTTTCAGAGATTGAACGAAAAGTGAGGAGTGGAGTGTCTTAACACTGGGTGTGATCTGCATACTACCCTACCCTATGCGAGACATAGCGTGGATCTAAAAAAAAACGATCATTATAAAGTATACGAATCCATTTTAAGACAATATGTGCTACCGGTCTTGCAGAACAAAGCGCAGCGTTAAGTTCCGCTGTTCAGTACGATATGCATCTATAAGAATAAAAGGGTGAAAATTGATGGTCAGATCTAGATTTTCTCTGTCACTCCGAAAAATACGATGCGGTGTAAAACGCTATCTTAAGTTATAAATCACAGTTGCGAAAACTAAATAATTTCCATTACAGTTGAAGAAATAAAATAAGCGAACCAAGGAAGGAAGGTGGAAAAGTGGTCTAGACACGAAATCGTATTAACTAAGTACCAACTTTTTATATATTTTTATAACTTTATTATCAGAAACGGGTTTGGTTGGAAAAAATGGAGCCATTAGCGCCTTTACAATAGATATGGACGAGTATATAACTCGTACGAACTGCTGGGTTGAGTAGTAGTGTAGAGTGGCGCTACAAACATTCGTGGAGAACGGAGACATTCGACACTAGTATTTATTTCTATTTAGTCTAACTTGACACTAAGACCGGCCTCGAAGTGATAAATAACTATTTTCTCTTAAGCTCTTGTATGCGGAAAGTATCATGTACGCAAAAATCTTTTGATTTTTGCGTACATGATACTTTCTGATGATCTTGGATTTTTCATAGATTATTTTAATAAAATTGCTTATTATACTACTTGCGACGCTCTCGCGGCTGCGCCAGATTAAACTACACACTTATTAATGATTTATATTTGTTTGTAACGTAACGTCTTGAAATTCGCGGACAACTATTGACAAAACAGAAAATTTCGCAAAATTTAGCTCGACATAGCTTCGCTCAGCTCCACCCGCCGTGCACAGCATGTGGCGGATCCTACTAAAAACCATTGTTTTGGTATCTTCTGGTTGGTTCTGTTTCATTAGTAAATGCCGACCATAATAGATTTTCTCATATGTCTTCCACAAGCAGACAGATTATACATTATTGAGAAATAAGTAAATAGTAATAATAACAAGCTATGTAGACGAGTGCTGTGAGTGTGAACAGCACACATCCGTCATGGCGCAGTGAGGCAGCATCTGACTGTAACTAATCAGGTCGATACGACATGGATATCTTCAAAAAGCGCGTCTATCTCCACCTCAAAGGCCAGTAACGTACCTGTAGCACATGTTAACATAGTTAACGGGGTCATGAGCGGCAGTGATTACTTACCATCAGGTGACCTGTATGCTCGATTGCGTTTTCTTTTCTGTAAAAAATACTGTGACACGGACGATTGGCTATGACATGAACTGAACATTTTCATGCATCGGTAAGATAAACAGTGGCGTTGAGTTGCGATACTCCACTACAATACACACACTCGAAAAACTGTCAGAAATTGGAACAAGCATTGCTTTAACACTACGTTCCTGCTATATGCAGGCAGTGCAGAAACGTGGAACTAAAACAAATAAAATAAAACTAAACGAACACCAATATTCTATGAAATATAAAGAAAATTGATCAAAATCTAAAATTGAAAACGGAGGAGAATGTATTTGACTTAGTTATGATAAAAATGTTATATTTTTATGCATGAGTAAAGATTTTCTTTTATTTTCATTTATATCAGAGGCCAGTCGTGGAGCAGGGGAACAAAGTGTGACTATTAAATCGACCGGTTGTGGGTTCTATCCCCACACGAAAAAATAAAATATTTATTTAAATTTATTATTTAATTTCTTCGCTCTGGTGTCGAGGCAAAGTACAGCGTTGCGTTCCGCCATTCAATACGCAATGCCTCTAGAATTCGGCGGAAAATGGGGACGAAATTGTCTTAACATAACTAGACTCCCTCTGGCCTCCCTGTTGTGTGCGGGGTACCATGTAAAGCTGACTTTTTTATTTTTTTATTAATGTTTTATTATGTGTTAGATCAATCCCACTGACATAGTAAATTTGAGACTACCTATAAGTCGGATACAAACAGTGACGCAGGAACGCAAGCTTGTGACTGAATACTGAAAGAGAAATGGAATATTTAATATTTTTATTTCGTCGCTCTGGTAAGTTATAATCTAGTAACTTATAAGTCCTTGTTCCCCTCTTTCTGCCAAATTCTTAAGGAATTGCGTATTGAACTGACATTGAATGGCGGAACTTAACCGCGCTTTTGCCTCGTTACCAGAATGAAGAAATGAAAATATTCAATATTTTATTCACCTGAGTGAGAATCGAACTCACAACCTTCGCGCTTTCATTCGCACGCTTGTGCCGCTGCCCCACGTTGCTTACTATTATTAATAATATTTTCACTTGATACATACGTAACTTTTCAAAAATAAACACTGGCTTCTCCCTATCAACTAGCCATGCAAAGTATAAGCTGCTTTTTTGCTTCGAAAAGTCCAAGCCAATTTACTTTGTTTAAAAATTACACTCTAATTTAATTTCCCTACCTTCAGCCTTATCTCCTACCCCATAAGTGATTTACTATACCGAGGGCGTGTTCACTATAAACATTATCTGTTATCAACGCACTACAGATCTGATAGCCCTCCACGGAATCGCGAGAGGGCGTTACTGTGGAATCACGGTACGGATTAAGAAGTTTACAGAGTGCTAAAAAAGTAGTAGCTAACTATATAATCCGACTTTACTCAAACAAGAGTATATTGTTATAGATTCACTTACTTTCACAACAGGATATAATTCTTAAAGCTTTTTCATTTATTCGAATTATATGTAAGAAACTCTTCTTATTAAGGAAATCTTCTAGTTACTGAGTGACCGACAGACAACGAATAGACGAAACTATAAGACTTAGAAAGTTGAAATGTGACTTGTTGATAGATTAGAAACGTTGAGAAGCACTAAGAAAGTAGTCAAAAGGAAATATACATAAGCTGACAACTAAGTATACGTAATATAAGTCATCTTTCCCAAATTCTCCACTCAAAACATCGATGATTAGAGAACGCAAAAATACCGACCTTTTTGGGTACGATGTGACAAAAGACCGCATGTGGTACTTATAGGGCTAAACTAAATGTTTCACTATCCCTAGGTACAAGGCGTCCTATCTAGCAGACACAGAGAACTAAGTGCTAGTACCACCGTTCTTTCCTCCGAATCCAGAAAGCATTTGGTATTGGGTGACGGAAAAAATGACTTAGCAGTTAAAATTAACATCTTCAAAACCAACATGGAATACATTTTAAGGAAAAAAAAACAAAAATACATAAAAAAGCTTTCACTATACGAAACATATAGACTTTTATGTAAATCATTTAATCCAGGGCTCGTAAATACAAACATGATAACACGTTCGAAGTGATTAACGCGCCCGCTAACTTTGTGTGAACAATGAATAAAGGTTCTGTTTAGATCATTTTTACAACATATAGTGTTTTTTATCTTTTAAGGAAACAATGCATTATTGTAAAGTAAGCAGGTCAGCTTACAAATATATCGATTCAGTTCCTTTCCGTCTATTATGAAATCGGTGCTGGGTAAATAGAACAGATGTTACTCGTATATAACGCCTGTATTGTTCTGGATTCAATTCATCTATATATTTGAAATAAGGATGTACAAAATTCCGAAATCAATAAATATATTTTTAATATCATATTATTAATACGTCAAGGGACGCCTTTTGACGGAGGAAAATCAAATTTGGCACATTTTTAGTTCATATGGAGAAGTGCAGAACGTACATAATATTTTTCAATAATAATGTTAATAAAGTACATTAAAACAATACGCACCACCCAATTTATAGGATAATGTGTGAAAAGTGGCAGAACGCACGCCACGCTATCTTGTTACCAGAGCGAGAAAAAAATAATTCATTCTCCCGAGTGAACCCACAACATCGATCAACAGTCACATGCTGGTGCCACTGCGCCACGAGTGCTTTGAATTTTTTCTTTCATAAAATTCTAAACAATTTAAAAAGAAGAAGCCGCTGCAACTAATGCAGAGTAGGTACTTTAGAAACGTTCACGGTTAAGTACAGAAAGGATTACACAGACATGACCTGGGAATTAAAAATAATACCGAAGCCAAAGAAAGTAACGACACTCCTTACTGAATGCAAACGTTAATAACCTTATGACGTAAAGAAAAGGAATTTAGTTTTAAAAATATTTTAAGGGCCGTGACCCAGTGGCACAGTCTCTGACTGAATCCACGACGGTTATGAGTTCGACCTCACTCGGAAGAAGTAGATACTTTTATTCGCGCTCTGATGTACAAATAACAGCGTTTAATTCTACCAAAAACACTCACATTTCCGACATCTTCGCGGAACGTGGAGGACGGAGCGTAACATTACGCTTCGTCCATCTATCCTTAAAAACGTGAAATTATTAAAACGTATTTTTAATTAAAGTTGTAAAGCTTAAAGCTACCGTAGTGCAATGAAACACCGTGTACACACGAAAGTTGTGGGTTCAATCTCTGCACGGGGGAATTAATTATATTTATTTTGCCGCTTAGGTAGACAGAGCGTGGCGTTTACTGGGAAACCTTGTATACTGTGAAATAAAAGTAAAGCTTAAAACTTCGAACAATATAAAATGCTCTTTTACAAAATGAAACTAAAGTAACAAATGACGACCAGCTAAAGAAAAATGCTGTTTGGAACCCTTTAAAGGGCGGTTTTCATAAGAGTCGTAGTTTTAGTTCATTTTTTATTAAATTTCGTGCTTTTCTCAGTTATCTTGTGAACATTTTTTTTAATTTACACATATACTTTTTAAGCTTAATGCAACAGGAAATTCTGCTAAACTTTAAAATTATTTATAAAATATACATCATTAAATGATTTTTTTGCTAAATATCTGTTTTCTAAATAAATGTATATTTATGGTTGTGGCTTAGTTCGTCATTTATTTTGTATAAAGGTTGATTGGAAGTTCTATTCCTGGAATATTATATATTTATATTCAAAAACTGGTAGCCTACTGTGTCTTTGGTGGAATTCACATAAAACAAATATAGATAAAAACATCAAAATCAGTTTTACGCTTATTACGCACACCGCAGGGTATACAAGTGGGGAACGGAGTGTCTTAGCACTAGGTTGCCGCTGCTTGTCTTGCTATACAGCTTGAAGCTACAAATAATAGGCCATTTCTACTCATAAGCCTCATTTCTTTCATAATCCATTATTATTCTAATGACAGCACCTATCAAATCTCGTGATTGACCACACAAAGATATCAATATTTAACTAACATCGTGATTACTCAAATAAGCTGCGTCTGATTTCATTAAAGCTCCTTTAAGCTCTATAACGCTACCAAATGTGCATATCGCGTGTTTTGTACATTGAACGCGCGAGCATTGAACTCTTTAAACATTTTGTTATAATTTTAATATCATTATAACTTCGTGTATGATGAAATATAATAGTTATACTTATTAATTTCTATAATAAAAATTGTATTCATTAAAAACAAAATACTGTCGTGGTGTAGTTAATATGTGGACGTTGCGCTGGTTATGGGTTGAGTTTCATTGGGAAGATTTAGGCTAAAGATATTAATTGGTAATAACCTTTAACACACAAACGTCTTTTCACAATTTTTTTATTTCGTATAGAAAATTTCGGACGTTTTCTGTGATGAAAGCGTACACATTGTCCCATAAAAGAAATGTAGATTCGATGCAACCGAGTTACAGGTGCACTATGATTAAGCTTATTCCTGGTTTACATTATGAACATTACCAATTTTGGTAAAATTATTAATGTTTTTTTTAACATACATAACATTTTTAAAAATATTTGGAGATGCAACTGTCAATAAATGAATTTGTTTAAACTTTAGCCTTAAGGAGTGTTTAGGACCTAAATTATAGATTGCACGAATAGCTCGCTTCTGCAGGACAAATATTGAATGAATGTTGAATACCGGCTGCATTACCGCAAAGTAAAGTCCCATAGGACATAATACTATGGAAGTAACTGAAGTAAACAAGTCGAGCAGTTTCTACGTCAGTTAATAATCTAATATTTTTGACCGCAAAAGCTGATGAGCTAAGTCTAAGCAAGTCAATCAATCAATATGAGGTCCTCTGTAATTTGGAGTCTATGGTGATACCCAGAAATACCGTAGAATCGACCGGATCTACGGGTGGTGAACCCGTGATTCAAGAGTACATCAGTTTTAACAACTTTCGTTTTAGGTGTTCTAAAAATCATACATTACGTTTTTTTACTATTCAATAGTAAATTATTAACACTGTATCAATATACTACGTTTGAGAGAGCATTGTTTACATCGTCATATTAGATTTGCCGCCGCTCTAAATATTTATGTCACTATTTTGGCCAGAAAACGGAGAACATCACCTTGTTAATCTCTCAATTTATTTAATTATTGTACAATTTTTTTTCATCTCCACGCTGTATCCCGCACACAGTAGATTAGGCAGAAGGAACCCAGTGCTAAGACACTCAATTCCCCATTTTTCGTCAAATTTCGGAGGAATTGCGTGTTGGGTAGCGGAACTCAAAGCCGCGCTTTGTTTCGACACTAGAGCGAACAGTTAATAATATAAATTTCAATAAATATTTATAATATTTCTTCGAGTGCGGATCGAACCCACAGCCAGTCAAACACTTGTGCACATTTACCAGGAATGGTCACACTTGGTTTGAAGTATATACAAATAGTTTATTTATATTCTAAAATCACTTGTTCGAATCGTACATCAAATTTTACATTTCTTGTAATTTAACGATTCATTCTATATTTAAATTACTATTACTTTTACGTTTAATAAATATTATCTGTGATATTAAGGTAAACCAGTAAAAATGCTAGTATGTTACAATCTACATTGCGGTGTATTAGACCATATACCCTATCATTTTATTATATTTATTATGAAATTATTACATTCTCTAAAATAATATTACAAATTTGTATTATGGTTAGTTCTATTTGAGTGTCTCCTGAATATTATTTGAAATTATTTTCATATCTCGTGTATATTATTTATATCTGCGACGATGGCAGCTAGCGAGTTACTCTACTTATTATTCGAAAGCTTTCAATATTATAAATTTAGTTATTATACTAGAATAAAAAAGTTAATTTGCATCGTGCATAGGTTTCACCATCTCCAGCAGCTCGTGAGGTCCCTTTGCCGGCCCGCTGCCGGCCAATCAAGGCAAGCCAGAAGCAAAGAATGGCCAGAAGCAATTCCCCTCTGGATGTCTTAAGTCTAATGTCTAGTTACTATAAAATTGGAAGAAATGTAAAAGAAATTATTAAGGTATATGAAATAACACAGAAGAAACCTAATGTTAAGATATTACAAATCCTCAGCATTCGCACAGTTTTCGAAATAATGCGCGATTAATGGCAAATCTTGTCTACTACCACGGGTAAGTAAATTATTTTAATGCATGTGGTTCACGGCGCCACGTTGGCATTAATTGATTTTTTTCAACTGTAGATTATCTCATGCAATCTTTTCTTTATTGTAGTCTTCTCATTATATATTTAACATAGAAAAATGTTTCAATTTATTTCCTATAAAAATATCCTGTATTCTATATTCTAGAAAACAGCTATGAAGTCAGAAACTACCCACGTTTCATATTTTTATATGACGAATAAAAATATCAGTATAATGCGATTGTCAATAACTCTATTGATATTTTCTACAAAAATAGAGCTCTTAAGACTGCGTAACTTAGGTCTTTGTCATTGTTTAAAGATATTTAAAATAATAAAAACCGGTCCATGGCGAGTCAAACTCGCTGACGGAGGGTTCCATACCCTTGGTATAGTTAGTGCCATACGAAATGTAATAAATAAAAACGAATTATAAACGCCCGTACATTTTACAGAATAGAGAAGGGCAAAGAATAGTTTTACATAGATAAATAACTTAAAAGTTTTTTTTCCAAGGGATTGCAGGTCTAAATATTTAATATTAATTGAATACCTCCACGCTGCTTCAAACAGATGGACATAGAAACAGACTGACTCACAGAACCAGCTAACAGACAGACAGAACGACGAACAACAAAGAATATTTTCTTTGTTGTTCAAGCTCCATTTTTTCTCTAAAGATATGGATCCCTCAAAAACCAATTAAATAGTAATATTTAAATAAATACTAGAAATATTATCGTCACACTAAAACGTTTTTGTTTATAGGAAAGAAAACTTTGTATTAAGACACTCCGATTTCTATTTCCAATCCTGGTTCGGGAGACGGCCTGTCTTTAAGTCGGATTATAAAACGGATAACATAGTGTCTTCGCTCTATTTCTCTCCGCCTGCTATGCAAGCAAAGGCATAAGGCTTTCACTGTTATCACTTAGTTTGTATTCTGAAGGTACATCATAGCTTTAGATCATTTCACTTTATATTTGAATCGAATCAATATAAACGTGTATGAATATGACAGGTGACAAATGACGCAGGAACAAAAACATAATTTGTAAAATATTTCAATTTACACAATGCATAATAATCGTAATCAGCGTCGGATAATTAATACTTAATTAGCTTAAAACGTGGACGCTTACACGCAAATCTGTATAAATATGTACTAACATTATATATAAATGGAAATATTTAATTTATTAATTATTCGTAGCGAAGTCGGTGCATATGTGAGAAGTAACGGCTATCACTAACTATAATATTTATATGTATATATAAATTATTATAATTTCTCTATTTTGACAAGATCAAACACGGCGTTGAGCTCCGTCACTCAACATGCAATTTATAAATTCAGCTAGAAAGCGGTAGAACAGAGTGAAAATAGTTGACTGAATCGGACACAGTCGACTTATCATTTATCTATTTAATAAAATACACAATGCATCTAGTTCCACATGCGAATACCTACCGTAGTTGATAATGCTGAGCAAGTCGCTTTGTTTTCACAAACTATCATATGGAATGTTAAACGAATGTTAAATATACTACGACTATGTTTTATCGGTCGCTTGTGGAAACGTATGTAGCATTATTTTCTATGCCTTTGTGAACACTTGTGCAAGGTCTAAATGGAGATTAATATTTTTTTTAGTTATTATTTTTTTATGAATAAGATAGCGATAGCGATAGCGGTCTCACTGTTAACGGGGGTATATCTTTTTTTAATTTTCTCTTCCTTCTTTAACATTATAAACATATAACATCATCAATATAGCGTTTTCGAAGACCAACCAAGGTCTGCCTCTTTTACCAGTCACTTTTGCTTCAAAAATATTTTCTCCAATCTTGTACCCTTTCTTGACTCTTGTCCAAACTAAACACATATTTATTTTTATTTATTTTTAGCTACCGCAACCCGCTTAAATAAATATTTCATTTTCTCGAATGGGGATCAAACACACAACCAGTCGCGTTTACAGTCACACTTTGTGCCCCTGCTCTACGACTGACCTCTCTAATAGTTAGTATATTTTTTTAAAATCAATTATTCCATAGCATCATCTAGTCAAAAGTAACTAAAGTTAATAATTAAACGTTAATTTCGCAAGTAAAACAAGGCTTGCTTAAATCAAGCCACGGACGGTAATCTGTGGGACGGCGTCGGTGCTGGCGTGCCGTGCTGGCGCGACGCGACGCTATTCAAACTTGTATAATTACTTTTCAATTTCCTATGATTGATTACAGAGAAATGAAAGCTTGGGACTGTAGTTATCACGAATTATCTGACTGACTATGACTAGCTCTGTGACATGGAATTGTCTGATTTTTATGAAATTCAATAAAAGGTGACACTGAAAAAATACAAAATTATCCGTATCCCGTAGAAGATGTCGTGGCGCAGTATCACAGTGTCTAACGTAAAACGCAACGGTTGTGGATGCGATTCCCATGAGGGGGAATGAATGATTATTTTGTTTTAAAACTTAACATAAATAAAATATTTTCTTAGGAATCCTATTATAAAAGTATTACAACGTATACTAGTGTTTAATTATCTTTTCTCAACTCCTAAATATAAATAAAACGCAAAATTCGTCATTATACGAAACAAATCTAATTAGACAGCGTAGTCGTTGGTTTTGTAAACGCGAAATACTTTGATCTTCCATACGTACAGTGAGCTCCATTCTATTCTATCTTTAACATTTACATTTACATATATTTTTAAAAAATATATTTTTAAGGAACTCAACCATAATAAACAAATAAAAATTAGCCCTTCAATCTCTAGCCCTAACTACTAGGCCTTCTTTTTCATCCACCATTCGAAAACACATAACGTTTCTTAAGAGTAATAAGACCCTATTGCGCAGTTTTTTTAAATATACCGATATTTTTTAGCTTATGCTATATCCCGTACTTCGTTCCTAAGTTTACATCTAATTTTCGAGACATTGCGTGTTGAGTTGCAGACCTCAATTCCGTGCTTTGTGAATACCAGAGTGAATAAAAAAAACAATTCATTCTTCCGAGTGGAAATCGAACCGAACCGAACCATTGTGTCTACAGTTAGGCTAAATATAAGGGTCGCGGCTACAAATTTAACTATATAATAGTTTCTAAGTCCTAATTACCGGCATGCACTACCTCAAAATGTGTAGAAAGTAGATGTATCACTAGAGAGTAGATGTTCAATCTATCCATAAAGAAAAATACAAAAAACAGTACAGAAGAATTTTAAAATATCAAGACTATATTCTCTAAACCTCTCAACAAAATCATATCTGCTTTTTGCTTTTGCCTATCTATATATTTACTAATATAAAGATTTTTAAAAAGTTTAAAAAGCATCTTTAATAACAATCGATTCCCACTCGAATAAATAAAATATGTAATATTTTCATTTCCTAGCCCTGGTAAAGAGGCAAAGCGGTGTTCAATTCCGCCGTTCAACAAGCCATGCAGAATTCTGCCGAAAGTGAATAACGGAAGTGTCTTAACGGGAACGGAGTGTCTTAACACTAGGTTCCCAGATTTCCTCTTGCTATTCTGCTACGTGCGGGATACAAAAATACAAATAAATATACAAAAAAAAACAATTTAACAAGTGTCTCAGTATGCAAACCTCGTTAATGATCACGCTGGTAGAGCATTCACAATCAGCACCGCGTATCAGATACGTACGCCGTAACGCCGTAACGCCGTACTGTAGCACACGTTTGTCGACCGACATACATACAAAAATAGTTGGCAAATGCAATTGGACCGGAGCGTTGATTTGTTTATGGTTTTCAGCCTTACATTTCTTTCATCTTTACATAACTTCCTGAGAGTGACATAGTGATATTTTTCTGTATTTTCTACATATAGTTACAGATAACTGTAATTGTAAAAGTTAAGGGTTCGATTTTCAATCGCGGGTATGTATTATTTTCATTTTCTCGCTCTGATAATAAGACAAAGCGCGGCATTCAGTTCTAATTCACAATACGCAACTTCTCGAAAATTAAACGAAAAGTAAGGAACTTTCTTAACAAAATAAATAAATTATTACCCCATATGTATCTTTCTTCAAAAATATTTCTAAATATCAATTTTAAATATAATAATATCTTTGGGTATTTTTAGATATTTATTTTATATCCAATTACAACTAAAAATTATACTGAAAAAACCAGACAAGGACGAGTCGGACTCGACCACTGAGGGTTCCGTGAAAAATTAGAGCTTTCTCTGAAATTCAGGCTTAGCTTTCATAGAGACCTTTCATTTGACAACTCACTTGAACTAGTGACTTTAATACCAAATTTTGGCCACATTTTTAAGGCTATTATTTGTTAAGATTTAACCATAAATGTATAGTTTTTAATATTTTTTTCTAAATTAGTAGGTACTACCTGCAAATGCCTAACTGCCAAATTTCATAAGTCTAGGTTAACTGGAAGTACCCCATTAATCTATGGAATCAATCCATTTAAATTTGCGTTAGTGTGGAAATACGCGTTTTTTGCGATATAAGCGGCGATATCTATTTTATAAGTAAATATAGTAAAATGTATTTTATCGGGAAATCATGAAGTCGTATATGGTTTGAATTTCAACTCGATATCTCCAAGCGTTACTGACATAAAGGCTCTTGACACACAGGCAGATAGACAGACAACAAAATTATCTCATAAGGGTTCCTTTTTTCCTTAAAGAGGTACGGAACCCTAAAAATCCAGCGATAAGTACATAAAATGTTCATAGTTTGGACATCGTCTCGTCACGCTATATCAACGTAATTTTCGGTCGAATTCAATTTTAAAACAAAAATAAAAAGCTTAGGAGATTTTTATTAAATTTGGTCGCTTTCGTTTGTGTTCGGGATCGGCCTTGGCTTACTCATCAAATAAAAAACTTTTGCCAACATTAGGTCACCTACTGTTCATTCATTTTATTCCTTCATGTTTTTGATTTATTAAAATTGACATTAAATTTAAATGGAAACAACGATGTTTGTCTATTATTAATATAGCAACCATTAATATGTCAGTAATGACCCAGCGAAACAGCGTGTGACTGTAAGCCCAACAATTGTGGGTAACATTCCTACTTGGAGAAATTAATTTCATTCCTTTAGGTGTAGAGTTTCGCCACTCAACAGATAATGTTTCAAAGATTGTGTTGTAAACAAAGTATCTTAACACTATATTTCTTCTGCCTACCCTGCTGTATTCGGGATAAGTTATGTAAAAAACTATTATAATTATATATCTAAAGTATATTATAACACGAAATATAATATATTTAATGAAGTAAACTCTCGTGAGAAATCAGCAAGTTACGTGATCAAAATAAACGTGTACAATTTTGTCGCAAGTAGATTGAAACAAAAACTAAAAAGATTAATTGTATAAAAGATCTAAAAGTTACAAAAATAATATATTTTGCTAATTTATTATAACTACAGACAGAGACCCTCGAGGCGCAGCGGCACAAGGGTGTGACTGTAATGTAACGGTTGAAGTTCGATCTGCACTCGAGGAAATGAATTATTATTTATCAATTTTTTCATTTCTATGCTCTGGCACCGATCTCACTCAACACGCAATGCCTCAAAAAATTCAGCGGACAGGGTGGAACGGAGTGTCTTAACATTAGAGTCCCTCTGCCTACCTTGCTATTTGCGGGATACAACGTGAAGTTGTTTAGATTTATATTATTTTTTCTCAATCTGATTTGAATTTGAAACTTAATGAAAACTATTGCCGCGTGATGGGTTAATATAGTGGTCGGTACATATATGGCTGTCAAAGTGATAGTTATGAGCACGATCCCCACGCGGTATAATGAATTATATTAATTTTCTTGCTTTGGTAAGATAAAGAGTGGCGTTAAGTTCCATTACACACACAACGTCTCAATTTCGAATCTCAATTAATTTCAACTTATATTAAGCTGTGAACTTGAAATGTACGAATATTTAAATTAAGTTTATTAAAGAAAAAACTTGCCAAGCGCAAGCCGGACTCAATTTCAGGATTGTGATTGGGAAATACCTTGTAGGTTTTTATGTTGCGGCGAATAAAGTTAAGAAACTTAAGTTTGCGGACATTTACACTTTTTTAATATGAATGACTTACTAATATAAGTTTAGAATGTGTTTCCATGAAATACTAATAAATTTTTACTTTTCGAAATTCCCCTTTATTTTTACTGTAAGAGCTTACTCGTACTTAGTCCTAATTTCATAACTGTAGGTCTACGGGAAATACACTATAGGTTTTGATTTAGTGGTGAATTAGAAGCTTAATTTCTTTGCTCCAAGGAACTGGAAACCTGAATAAATTATATTAATTCCAGATGGATTCGTCAACGCAATCTCAAGTAAAATGGTTTTGCCACTCGGACAGACGGATAACAAAGTAATCCTAAAAGGTAAAAGAACCCTAAAAATGTTTATATATTTTATTTTAGTTACGGATTAAATAAATCGTAATTTAGGTGTTGAATTGATTTGATTTTCGTATTTTATAGAAAAATGTTTAGATATTTCACATTTGTCATATTAACTACGCACACACTGCAAACGTAGTTTTTCCCACATAAATTCCGATACTGCAAAAAATCCGGGTTAAAACATAGATTATATAATACTTCACAAATCTTAAAATATCGGTCTATTTTACAATTACATAATCTTGGGTTTTTTATAAAAATAATATTTTACAAACAGTATCAAACAACAAAATAAGAGGATCACCTTCGTGCTTTCGCCATACATATACATTGGTAAACTGAGTAGTGTTGAACTGGACGCACGGACGGACGGACGGACCCATTAACTAAGAACAGAACATAACAGATACTGGCAAGAGTATCCATTGACGTTTGGTATCCAATCAAAATTGGTCAACCCGTTTGGTCTCAATAAGACCATATGCGAACAAACACGCTTGTATACATAAATAGACTGAGAAATATTATCTTCATACGCGCAGTTGCCTATGTATTTTTCACCTTGCAAGTCTTTTTAAATATAATTATATTTTTTTGATGTATTCATTACCTAACCCACACAATCTCTAAAACAACTCAAAAAATTTAATATGGTGATACCATTTTTGATCACTTGCCATTTTGCCTATCCCAAAATGTAGAGGCTGGATAAAGATTAAATATATATAAAGTCATATCATATTAGCTATTAATATTGGATCGTCTCAAACCCTATTAAGTTTTTTATTGGTACTTTACGTTATACTTCGAGAGTTGCTTCATGCATGCAAATAATAAATAAGAAGAAATTATACATTTTATTGATGAGATCATTGCGCCTCTTGTACATTTGTATATTACACTATATTTTATAATATTATAAAGCGTCACATAAATATAAATATATCACTAATAAATACCGGCCAATACGTACTATTATTATAAAAATTGCAAATAAAAAAATGTTGTCGTATCGGAGCCCCCTTAAATATTTATTTTATTTTGTTAAAAGGTATTTGTTGTTACAGCGGCAACACAAAAATACATCATGTGTGAAAAGTTCAGCTGTCTAACTATGAAGGTTCATAAGGTACAGCCTGGTGACAGACGGACAGACGGACAGACAGACAGCGAAGTGTTGAAACAAGTTCCCGGTTTACTCTTTGAGTACTATAGTACATAGTCATTGAAGGTTCTGGCACATAAGTTAAGAACATTCAAAATATACATACATTATTTGCACTACAACTAACTTCTACCTGTGGCTTCTTCCCGTGGATTAAAGGAAATGATGTAGGCTCGTATTTATAAACCACACTTAACTCAGAAATCGCTCTTAAGAGCGATATCAAGACCATTCATACATTATAATCTATGAATCAAGATCGATTTCATGATTGGGAGCATTTTATAAGCTTAAGTGATATAGTATATTATTATAATACATGACACTTTTTTTTAAAATTGCATTCAATCAACCATAGTTTTTGGTTTTAAGAAAGTTTTTCTATTAACATACAATTAATTTTGGAAAGCGATTTCCCTTTTCTTTTTGCGATGGGATGGACATTTTTTTCCGAAATTTTTCATTAAAAGTTACCAATTTTACCAAAAAAAACTCATTAGTCAGCGAAGCCTCTACAAAGCTACCTATAATATTATATATACCGGAAGTGCTAACAGGACAACGTTTAATGTAATTAGAGCGAGATAAATCTCGTCGAAGAGTTGTTTCCCTTTATCTGGACCCTTTCGAGCGGGTTGATTTATGTTTGCCGCTTTCACTGGATATATTTGCTATCGCGATTCGTGGTTGGTACTCTTTCTCTTAGCTTACCAGTCAAGTCAAGCCGTAATGAAATATATAAATTTGGCCATATCTTTACTGAAGTTTTTTTATATTTTCATTTCCTCACTCTGGCAACAGAAAGCGCGGCGTTGAGTTCCGTCACTCAACGCGCAATGTCTCAAAAAGTTTTGACACTTGGTTCCCTCTGCCTACCTTGTTGGTAGCTACCCTGCTTTTTTTCAATAACATTAGCATAAAAACTTTCTTATTAACCGAATAAAATAGAAAATTTCCTCGTTCATTCCATGTAATCTTTCCTCCGAATTGTATTTGGTTTGAGCTCCACTGCAAATATTTGCGACGCGAGGAATGCTTTCAGTCGGTGGTTTGTGACAGAGTGTGGTTTGTGAGGGGTGTATGGTGATTGTCGACACTGACACTAATATATGTAGATTCAATAGTAGATTTTATAGAGGTACCATTAGATTTGGCCGCGACTTTTTGTACGATTTATTATATATATATTTTTTTGTTTACGATGTATCAGCAGGATAGATAGAGGGAGGAATCTGAGAACCTAGTTATAAAGTATCTTAACACTAGGTTCCCGTTCCCTTTCGTTCCCTAATTTCAGAAAAAAATCGGAGCGAGGAAATAAAAATATTAAATATTTCATTTCCTCAAGTGGGAATCGAATTTACAACGTCTACGTAACCATGCTAGTGCCCCTGCGCCACAACTGGCCTCATTGTCTCTGTGTTTTGATATTTTTTTGGGGGTCATGGCGTGGTTACCGTTCACGTGAATTTCATCATTCATTTCATTTAATTTCTCTACCTGAATTCAAAATATTCTACATATCATATCAGCAGGATATGAAAATAATATACTGGTATAATATACTAGTCGTCGTCCACTCTTTGCTTGCATGAATTTTAAGACGTAAAATGCAAATCCCGTTTTTTCGTACCATAATACTCCTCTTGGCCCTCCTCTACACTCCCTGACATCACTTCAAGCCAGATGTCAACTTTGTAAGGTTAGTAGTTTCGTCCGTACTGTGTCCGTCAGTAATTCAGTAACGCAAGAGTGTCATAGCAAAGCACATAATGCAAGGATTAATCAACACAAACAGCGGATAACATTTAACTAAACTACACAACACCTACAATAAATAATTTTCTTAATGAAATTTATAATGCTCAGAATATTTACGTGAATGGCGCTCGAGAGGGTAATTATAAGGCTTAAAGTAAAGACACTAAATTACCCTAGATCAAAGCACTTACCCTCAGGACCTC
>DWAE01000126.1:0-21215 GCA_018237945.1 Heliconius sapho
AATAAAAGATATCCACCTGGCATATCTATAATTGATATCATATCGCCCACTTCGAAGCTAATTTCATCTCGCGCCTGAAAAAAAGCACAAATTACAAATTTAAATTATTTAGAATATTAGATTAAATAAATAAAATCAACGAACCACAATAGGTAAAATAATAAAGTAAAGTTAACAGTAAAGTATATAAAACAAAAGTAACGAAATAAATGCTGAATTTAATTAAATATTATATTTAATATAAGTGAACACAATATATTTTTTAAACATATAAGGATTTGTAAAATAATAATATATAATTGTAATATAATAATTTAAGTATATACATAAGTATATACCTATTTGCTTTTTCTTATAATAAGTATTTTATTATTTTATGTACAATAAAGCATTATTATTTAGGCCAGTCTTGACTCAGGGACACAAGTGTGTGCCTGTGAACACGACAGTTGAGGGTTCTATTCTGACTCGGAGGTGGTATCTTAGCACTACGTTCTCCAACTGGAACTAAATCATAATATTATATTCCC
Source organism: Heliconius sapho (assembly GCA_018237945.1). NCBI lineage: Eukaryota > Metazoa > Arthropoda > Insecta > Lepidoptera > Nymphalidae > Heliconius > Heliconius sapho. The sequence goes on from DWAE01000126.1 coordinate 531, forward strand.
TTCTTACACAACAAAATACTAAAACAAAAGTTAATAAAAAATAGTAAACAAAACTATACAACAATCACCTGTGACACATATTTCCGAACAGAGTAAGCAGCGGCGACGGCGGGCGTGTTTATCGAGCTTGAATCCTCATTGGACACTAATAATTTGTGACCTAATAAAAAAAAAAAATACATTTTTTTTAAATAGTAGCATTATAAAGCTTAGGAGTTTGTTGGTTTGAACAAGCTAATCTCAGATATAAATTGAAAGGTCATTTCTGTGCGTGCTCTGTGGATGTTCTATTTATTGAGGAAAGATATTTATCTATTTTTTTACTGCTAAAAACTAATCGTGGCACATATGTGTGACTGTAAACACGGTGGTTGTGGGTTTGATTTCCAATCAGACTATTTTAACAATAGATTCCCTCTACTTTACCCAGCTATATGGGAGGGAAGTGAAAACAAATGCTAAAAACGCCTTAAAAAATCATTCACCTCTATTATCCATTTGCAACCAGTTCAAAGCTGGTCCACAATTGATGGAGTCGTCCGCTATGATGGACAAATGATGGACATAGTCGGATATGAGCTGTCTGTATTCCACCTCGTTGTCTAGGACATCGGGCGTCATTGCTTCCTTGAGATTGGGGAGGCCGGACACTTTTCTATCATATATACATCTGGAATAAAAAGTGAAAAAATAATGTTTTAGAATAACGTACAAATACACATTACTTTCAAGTTAGTAGAAAATCAAATACACCTCGCGCACCTAAATACCCACGCAACCAGTTGAGAACTTAAACAAATCCATTCAATCAGACGCCTGGGACTCAACACCCTGTCAATATTCCTTTGTATCCACAGATTGTTACTGATACAAAAAAAGAGAGTAGCTAGAAAGAAATGGCAATCCACCCGTCACCGCACTGACAAAAACAAGTTCAATACTCTGGTCAAACAAGTCAAAAGCACTCTCCAAGACGTATAAAATAAAGACGTTGAAAACTCCTCTCTAACTTGGACCCTATTTCTGCAGCGGACTATTCCCTTTGGAAAAAAAGTAAATTTCTGAAAACACCACTCGTGTTCCAATCTCCACTTCGCCGGAATTATGGCTCTTGGGCAAAAAGTGATGCCGAAAAATCTGAATTGTTTGCTGAGAGCTTATCAAGAGTTTTTACTTCAAATCCAACTATGAACTTGAAAAAGAAGACGAGGTCATAAAATCTCTCTCAGTCTCATCCCTCACCAACCATTACCCATAAAAAATTTACCTTCACTGAAATGTATTCAAGTTAAGAAACTCAGACTAAATGACACTTAAATACAATCTGTGGGACAGTATTTGGCTGTAAACTTTGTCGGTTGTGGGTTTGATTCTCAGTCAGCGGAATTAATTATTTTCACTACGCCATTACAATAAAACAAAGAGCAGCTCAAGACGCAATATCTCGAATTAGATATTCGAGATATTGCCTCTGCATATGACGGATAAAATGGAAAACTGCAATAAATAAAACAAATAGGAAAATTACATCACTAACCTATGCAACATATCATCTAGGTGGGTGAAGTGCTCCTTGTTCCTAGTAAGTGTCCACTCTCTGACGTCACTGGCCTCCGTCCAACTAGCGCTTAATATTTTTGAGTCATTGGGCTCAGGCGGCGGAGTGTTCACGTGGGAACGCACTTTGAGGCTTACCCAACCTGTAATATTATAAAAAGAATATATTAATAACTTATGTATAGTTGTTGAAGTGAAATGCATACAGGAAATAACAACAAAAATAATAAATTCTTTTTCTTGTCAATTTCTACATAATAACCAAAAATAATTACTATCATATTGATTATACATGCATTCGCAGGCACAGGAGAAATGCAACTGCTGTGGATTCGATTCGAGTAATGAAAGTTTTAATATATTATTTTCTGATAACAGAGCCAAAGGAATACAGTGTGAAGCTAAAACAACGAAAAAAATATTACGTTACCTTCTCCATCAGATGGTGAATCAGCATTACTTTCACAAGGCACCAGTTGTACTGAAATACCACCCAAAGACACTCTTTCGTAGTGAAAATGAGCACATTCTTCTAGTTTTGGAAATCTACATGCTGGGGGCGGATGTGGCTAAAAAACAAAAAGAATAAATTAAGAATAAGATAGGGGCAGACAAGTGTGACTGTAAACGCGACAGGTTGTGGGTTCGATTCCCACTCGAGAAAATGATATAATTAATATTTTCATTTCTTCGCTCTGGTGTCGAGGCGTACAAGCGCGGCGTCAGGTTCCGCACTCAACGCGCAATGCCCTCAGAATTCGGCGGAAAGTGGATAGCGGAGTGTGTTCTGTTCTTCTCACTGCCTACCCTGTTGTTTGCGGGATACAGCGTAAAGCTGAAAAGAATTATACAAAATAAAAACACAAAATAACTTACTGAATCATCAATGTCAAAGGTCGTCGAGGCGGAGGGCGCGGACTGGCTCATGCCTGAGCCTTGCGACACCGGCGTCATTGACAACGCGCTTAGCGACATTGAACCTGGAATTAATTAATGCGAAATATACATCAAGAGATTCAGCGAAAATAAACATTTTAAATGTAGGTACTACAACATACGATCTGTTTTGCAATTTTAAACGGTCATTGAAATTTTTAAATAAATCAAATAACAAGTACATAAAAATAACGGTCAAGTTCGATTCGGTCAAGGTTCGAATCCATCGAGGGTTGTGTACCAATTTCATCACTGTAGATCAACTTCAATGTAACTTAAACAAGTTGATACTTAAGTTTGCATACATAATGTATGAAATGAAATATGTAAGTATCTTGATATTCTTTTCTGTGGTATATTTATAAATTTCAATTTATCGTATTTTTTTTGTTTTTTAAAACTTTAAATCAATCTCATATCAAATATCGTAATTAAACATCCACGTGAAGTATCCTATATTTTAATTGCTTTAACCCGAATTTCATACAAAATGCACCAAAAAACGATAAATAAATAATCCGCTCGTATTTTTTGATTGCGTTGACTTAGAAAGTTTGTTTTTTCTGTGTTTAAGAACCGTAAACCTGAATATATGATACTAACTTCAGCGTAATATCTCCACATTTTGACAGACGGACAAAACAGTAATCCTATAAGGATTCCAATTTTTTCTTTCGAGGTACGGAAACCTATAAGATATATTTCTCTCACCTGACGTTTCTCGCTTGCATTCTGTATCGTTAGACGTTCTTGTGTTTTGACTCCGCGAATCCGAACTGAAGCGCACCGTTCTGAAAAACAAAAAACAATATTTAAAGAAAAAATAAATAAAAAAAGACAAGAAAAAATAACTTAGTAAAAAAAAATAATAAAATAACAATAAAGACGGTTGTGGTTTCGATTACTACTTGGGAGAATGAATTATTTTAATGGCGGCGTTCTGGTAACAAGACATCGGACGGCATTGTCTCAATAATTTGGCGAAAAGTGGCGAATGAAAATGTCTTAATAAGAAGGGAGTGTATTAACACTATGTTTCTGGGTTCCCCCTGTCAACAGCTATGTGTGGGATACAGCGTTCAGCTAAAAAAATAATAGTTTATTGAGACAGAAAAACACTCCACTAATAAAATGTAATATTGCGTCGATAACTACCGATTTGTCCTTGCTTATATATTATGTATGTGCATCCCGTGGGACTTTGAGTAACCGTTACAATTGGTTAATGGTGATCGCCATCCCCAGAGAAATAAATGATTGAATCGATGATATCATTAAGAGTGTGTCGTGGTGAAGGTGTACCTCTTGTAATGTGTAAGTGTGTGACCGAACGTACGCGACGGTTGTGGATTCGAAGCCCACTCGGGGGAATGAATTATTATTTATAAATATTTTCATTTTTTCATTCTGGTGCCAAAGCATGGCGTTAAGTTCCACCACTCGACACGAATTAAATACCTTGATTTTTCTTTGTTAACAAAACAAACTACTCTTAATTTTATATGTTTACATTCAGAGTTCAGACGCTGTACCACGGCACCACAACGCTGCCCGAACCTGGGAACCTGGTGTAAAGACACTCCTATTAAGACCTTCCGTTCCCCACGTTCTGGAAAATTCTAAAGGCATTGATTGCTTGTTGAGTTTCAGAACTTCGGAGAGGAGTTGCATAAATGCAAAATTAGAATTCGTACTGTTGGACAACAATACGAATCCGCATCCGTTTCTTACTAGTCCATTCAGTACCTGTGAAATGTTGCTCTGGAAGTGCAGTGGTCCTTGTCTGGCTCGGCGAACGCTCGCGCCGCCAGCGACTGGCACGACATCACCGAGCCGTGTGGTGAGCCCTGTAAATACAGAAATATATACATGTATATTTTATTAGTTTTAAAATTTTATTGAAGCGCACAGGATATGTTAAATTGATGATCAATTGAATAATCAATCGATCAATTTAAATAAAGTTTAAATTTTATTTTCAAATTATTAATTTTTCCCTATTTTAAATATTTTCTATAAAACGCATAAAATAAAGTATCCTTAGCTCCTCACTTAGCTCGAAATTTTTGTAAAAAAAAATGATGAAAACCCTCAACTGTCTTTTAAACTACTCGTTCCATGAGATTAGATCAATGAATCACAAATACTTAGTGTTTACTTGTTATCACTGATAACGTCCTAACGATGTATTACGTGCTTATCTTAGATATTTTGAGTATTTTTGTTTCGATTATGGATTTCCCGCATAGCTGTATAGGCAGAGGGAGGTTCCCTCCCCCTCCTCATTGAGTCGCGGAAATCGCTTTGCCTCGATCGAAGGAACAGTGACACAAAATAATATTGTATTCTAAGTAAGTTCAACTTTTTAAATACTAGATCAAGAAGAGAAATCAAGGAAATAAAAAAAAAGTTAATTGACTTATAGCCTATTATTTTCCAATATGTTTCAGTATAGTATTAAATTAATTTTACATAACGAAATTACATAAGTTTCTTATTAATTAATGCGCAGACGGACCTACTGGGGATTTAGACTAGGAGCCGCCACTAAGCATCAAAAAGTAGGTTTCTATGAGTGGGTTTCTATGATTTTCTATGTAAACAAAGTTGCGGGCGACGACTAGTATATTTCACACAAAACTGTAGATCACTATGCAGATACTTAATTTAAGGATTTATCTTACTTTTGATTACAGAAAGTAATCATACCGAGTGTACAGTGCGCAAGTTTAAAAAGCCTATATTTAAGGGGGCCACAACTCATCGGCCGTACTATACAATCTATTAAATTAACTTCTTTAAAATTGATAATGATTATTTCATCTCACTTGACCAAGTGGATGGTTGTTGGAACTCTTTAATAGGAACGCCGTACGCCTATATTGGTGTGTAATTTAATAATTGACCTTCGATTCTTTACTGTCTTCGTGGAGCTATACGAGATAGTCTTGGATAAAATTTTTTATAAAAGATTATTAATGACTTGATAAAGATTATGAATGATTATTATTTAGAAAAAATATATATGTGATTTAATATAGTCTATAAACCTTTATCGATACATTGATACATCGAGAATGATTTATATACTATCCAATACCAAAAGGCTTGAACAAAAAAAAATCTTCATTATTACGATTACATAACGTTAATAATTTCGATGTAAACCACTGCACCTGCTCAGCTCAGGTCATGTGTATACAAATCTTTTTTTTTATAGTTTCGTTTCTTTTAAAAAAAAAAGGAACCCTTATAAGATCACTTTGTTGTCCGTCATTATCTCAACAATGCTTATCGAGTAGAAATTCAAACCATATACTCAGATTTACGGTTCCATGATTTACTGAAAAAAAAAAACGTATTTCTACATGTACCGCAAAAAAACATATACCGCAAAACAACGCCTATTTCGACACCATAAAGGGAATCAGAATTTCATAGGATATTTCCGTTTCACCTAGAATTATAAAATTTAGCACCATCTACAGGTAGTACTTGTTCAGGAATAATATTAAAAATAATAGCTTTAAAAGAGGGGCAAAACTTGGCAAGATTAAAGCCGCTAGTTCAAGTGAGCATTGCAGGGAAAGCAAAAAACCTGAGAAGAGACCTATTAGGAGACTCCGTTCCTGTACATAACCTTTCTCCACTTACTGCTGGAGGTATATCACAATAAATATTTTATTTCCTAGAGTGGGATTCGAGCTCACAACCGGTCGCGTTTACAGTCGCACGCTTGTACCCCTCAAACTGCGACACGCCACGACAGACCTCGAACTGTTACTTATTTTTATTTGATAAGGGAGAAGAGACCGCAGGTAAATAGTCAGTAAAGTACCTAATACTACCCAATTGCCTGCTATACTTTACAACCTACAAACTACAAAGGTTGAAATATATATTACACGTTTGTTTCTAGATTTCATATTTAAAACGACAAGGAACACACAATTGAGAGTTTTTTATAATGTGATTTACATACAATGTCACATTAAATGCGGAAACAAAATAATTATCTATATATAAAATAAAATTATTTCTCATCACTGTCCGTACATCTAAAATTCTATTATAGTATTTAGCAATAAAACAGATTCCAAAATATAAAAAAAATGTTGTTTGTCGGTTTGTTTGTTTGTCTGCGAGTTTGTGGACGCTAATCTCAGAAATATCAAAGTGATTTTAAATGCAATGTTCACTATTGTATTTTGACAATCTTCTTTAACATTCAGTGTTTTATTAAAATCTGTTCATAAATAAAAAAGTTATAGCAATATTTTGTCGACAAAATAGCTACAAAGTAACTATTTTATTGAATTGATTGACATTTTTGTTTGAATACATTGAGTATGGAAATTGTCATTAAAATGTTATTAGAGAACTAAACTAATTCAAGTGAGAAAATAAACAATTGTGTATTTCAAGCGGGTGAAGCCGCGAGCGAGCCGTTAGTATATACATTATAATAAAATCACAAAACGACTAGAATTTAAATATATACTCTCAAGGGTATTGTCCCATAGTTGGAACGCGATTGCAGAAAAACAGATATGCATTGGTTGTGGGATCTATTCCTACTCGATGGGATGATAGTAATTTTACACATTGATCTACAAAACATGTACGTAAGGAATAGGAAAGAAAATGCCAAATGTTTCTTTACTAGGTTCCGTACTACTAAGGAAAAATGCCCGTGTTTGTGTCCCTCTGTCAAGTTCTTTTTTCAAGAACGAATACTTCTTTTTCATGGTGGTATCAAGCTGAAATTAATTTAACTACTCAGGTCAATAGTTCTTTGGAGCATAGAAAAAAATCAAACTCCTAAGTTAAGGCATTTTAAAAATGCGGCCGTTTATGCCCTGTTTTTGCCGTACTTTGTACAATATACCACCGCAATCAAAACATATAGGGTACTTAGGCGCACTCAACTTTGAGTTCCATCGAGATAAACGAAAAGATTCGAAATTTGGAAATTCATACTAATATCACTATATAACTTGGATAACACTCGTAGTTGCTCTTAATCCAAAATGAATGAATGCACACGCCCGCAAACTTAAATTTGTCAACTTTTATAAATTGTACTTCCCTAATAAAAAACTTGTACAGAAACCACAGACTTGCCTACCTTTTTTTAATTCCCACAATAAATATATCACGTCGTCGTAGATCCATTCAGCCCGACCTTAATCGTTATGTAATTAACCTGAGTTGAGAATTCTATACAAAAAATAGAACTTTAGAGCAATTCTGCAGAAACGCTACCGCATTTAGTTTTACTTTTGTTTGAAAACACTTGAAAGTATTTTGTATATTCTTTTCGTAAATTTAATTCATTTAAAGTGTAAGTAACTTAAATTGTAAAGAGTTATTGCTTTTAAAAATATATGCCAAGTAGACTATTTCTTCCTAAAAGATAAAAAATGCTATATTTTTTTATTGAGTTACAACAGGACAGCGCAGACTGCAACTTCCCACTATTAAAGATAAATTATTTTTATTTACCTACTCTGGCAAACTAAAGCACGGCGTTGAGTTCCGCTACTCAGTACGTTATAAACTACTTAACAGAATATATAAAATGTTTATTAAATACGTCACCTATTAATAATATTGTACTGTATCTTTAGCCCGCTAATTTCATTAAAAAAAGAAAAAAAAAGCAACTGTCATAATAAATTGCAGTATAATTACATCAGCTGCGATCTTCCAAACGTTTACTGAAGTTATATTAAATTTTTCATGTCAAGGATATTTATAATTTCCTTAAATTCTTATATTGCTAAAAATATATACAAGGCAAAGCACGGCATTGAATTTCTGCAATCAAACCGAAATATCTTGAAAATAGGTCGATGCGTTTGGAATGAAGTGTCTTAACACTAGGTTCCCTCTGCCTAGTCGAATTTTCTTGTATTAAAAAATCATGAAAAATGTCGAAGAAATTGTTAAACTTATCATAAAACAATTTAAAAAGGCTAAAAACATGACTATTTCAATGTAAAAAAAAGTTTTCCTGTAATACTAAAAACCGTTTTCAGGAAACATTCATTAGATCAAATCGAATCAGCTTTACGCTGCATACTGCACACAGCTGAGTAGGCAGAGGGAACCTAGTGTTAAGACACTCCATTCCCCAATTTCCGCCGAATTCGTGTTGAGTAGCGCAATTCAACGCCGCGCTTTGCCTCGACAGAACGAAGTAATGGAAATACAAATTAATAATTAACTATTCTAAGATTTTTTATACCAGACGCAAACATGCAAATATAGATATTATAACAAAATAAAAAACAAGTTCTATAAATAAAAATCAATAATTCACCACTACAGTTCCGAAGTCTAAGTGAACACATAATAAAGTGCATATTTTAGTGTATTTGAGACTATTTTGGTGCAACTAATACCATTCTGAACTAGGAAGTAAAACTAACATTCCTACAATATGAGGATACAACATAAATTCACAAAACTGGGTTATTACCCCAAAGCTATGGCTTCAAAAGACATAACATATATTTTATGCTATTATAAAAAAAGTCTGTAAAATTGCTAATATAAAAAAATTATAATGCTATGAAACATGATCACAAAATTAGGGATGTTTTTTTATTTCTGACATAGAGTTAGAGCTTGGTGGAAGTGAGTGCTATTGCAGATCTCAAAACAGACTTAATTTTAAGCCCTTCTACATATATAGAAAAAATGTGGTGTTGGCCTCTGTTACTCAACATACAACCTCTCGAAAACCAGATGAAAAGCATGGAATGGAAAGCCTTACCACTAGTTGTCTTTGCCTACCCAGCTATATGTATGAATCTAAAAATAAACATGAGAGGGAAGCTCGAGATGCAGGGGCACAGGCATGCAACTGTAAACACAACAGTTTGTTTGTTTGATTACCATTAGAGGAAATGAAATATTTAATATTTTCATACCCTTGCTTTGGTAAGAGGTAAAGAGTACAATGCGAAGCTAAAGAAACAGAAGCTTGAACAGTACAGCTGAGTGTTAATGCGATTTTCAGAGTGAATGATGAATCTATAAACTGTTAAAAAGTTACTTTTTCCTATCTTAATATCATCTTCCAAAATGCAAGATGCAATACAATCACAAAAAAAATCATTACAAAATTAGTAAATAATTACTGACAGAACACTGAAAAGATGAATTTGAAACCAGGTCTTGTTTGCAAAACATGTTTTGTTTTTTTTTTTAAATGAAAAAAAAATCCTAATTTAATATTAGGAGGCTGTTAATTAGTTACACTCAAGAATCATCTATTATATATTATTTAACCAATATTTCTTTGATGATATCTCTAAATACAGTATTTTAGATTTAAATAGAAAAGTATAAATTATTATTGCTAGACAAATTAAAGAAAAAACATGTATAACTGTTAAAGATGGGTTAATTTTATAATTATAAAATGTATAACAACAAAAACATGCTTAACTATATGTGTGTCTTGAGGATTTAACTAAAATGATATTAAATTAAAAATTATTACTATAACTTATTTCCTTAAGTAAAACAATAAATTTATTAGCATCAATAAAAATAATTAAATACTTTTAAGATATGTGAAATTTTCAATAAAAATGATATAAAAAAATATTACATATTCTCTTAGACATTCACACAATATAATTATATAGTAGTTGCATCCTCAATACAGAATGGAGATATGTAATGATAAAGAAAGCCTTACTATCCATATTATTGAACTGAAAATATCTAAATTATATAAGTATACACTTCTATTCCTCGCTTTCTACAATACTCTGAGAGATTGTGTGATAAGTGATGGAACTCAATATCATGCTTTGCTTTGTTACCAGAAAAGAGAACTTTCTCTGGTGGAAATCAAACCCACAACCTGTCCTATTTACAGTTGCATGTGTGTATTAGAAATAAATTATATATTAGAAATATATTATATTTAAAAAAGTATAGACCATTGTATCATGTGACTGTACCCATAATGAGTGTGGGTTTGATTCATGCCCAAATCAATGGTAATATTATATTTTTGTTAACTAACTTCTGATAATCTGACACAAGGATTCTTCACTTTCTGCCTAGTTACTGTAACATTAATGTTAACTGAGTGGTAGAACCCAATTTCACTATCTATCTGACCAGTTAGAAAAAAAATATAGCTATAATATATAAATTTTAATTAAAAATCCCAGTAAGGCTTTCTCATGAAAAAAAAGAAAAAATCAACAAAACAGGAACCCGTACAAACATACAGACAACATAGAGACAGCGACTAGCCGCTCACATTCTGACCGCAGAGGAGCCAGCCATCAGAGCACACGCCAAACACTCTTCTCATTCTTTTATTATATAATTGCAAATAATATTGGTTCAAATTGCATTAATTTCATTTGAAAATCACTTTCTGACTTCATATAAAAAAGATCAAGAAATCACTTTAAGAATTAAAATGTAATACACCATTCACCAACAACAACAATAATTTTAATGTATTATACCTATATAATTTTAATAATAATATCAGTTATTATCTTTATTTTTATTTTTTGCGAAATCACTTTTAGGAATTATGCATTTATAATGGCGATGGCAAAAACATATACAGCCTTTATAAAGTAAACTAATACACCACTTTATTTTATAATCGACGTATTGATTTACAATTTGGCACCAAAATTGCATTAAAATAATGCATTTCACGATTCACTGAACGATCGCTACCGAAAACGTTAAAAAGAAACACAGTGTTTCGTCACTTAAAACAATATTTACAGAAATGGTACTCAACATAAATAACTGAACTCACTTTGTACCATTCGAATTTTATAAAACCTTTTGGTTTTAGACGGTTTCTTATATATAAATATATTATTAGCTATATTTATATTAATAAAAAGCGTTTTAATCTTTATAAATTAACGCAAATCGCAACCGAGGGACATAATTCAATTTGACAGCGCTCCCCTCTGCCCCGCGACTGGCTAAACGCGGTCGATTGTGGTGTTGCTAGCGTTCCATATTTTACCCTTGTTGATGGGAAATTATACGAAAGGAAAAAAAATTATTATATGCTCTTTTAAAATTTTACATTTTTTTAATAAAATAGCTATTACATTTGTATTGTTTAAGTTATAGTATAATGTTGTATCGTGTTACAAAAAAATAGTTGCAACATTGTTTTGAACACGTTATGAAATGAATACATAAAAATATATGTACTGTAAAAATTTACTCAAAAAAACTAATCAAAAAATATTAATCAAAACATTTTAACAAAATATTGCATAATAACATAAATTGCAATAACCATAACAAAAAAAAACAAACACTTTAGGTACAAAACACGCAAAGGATGTAAAGCGTAAAGCCACGACGGGAAGTAAAGCAATTATAAAACCTGTTTGATATCCGTCCACGTTGAAAGCGACGATTCGATTCGCGTCGAACCACTTATATCGATTAAATACTTGATATATTAATTGCTGACATATATTAGTAACATACTTTATTAAGTATTGTTTTTTTTAAATAATTATTATTGACGCGATCGTACTGCTCTTGAATAGTCACTCTGATCAAATACATTAGTTATTAGTAAGTAGTAGTAATCTAGTAAATTTAATACTAGTTACTATTTAAGTTAATAGTCACTATTAAGTACAACATTAGTAGAATCTCAAGTGTGTAAAATAGTCATTTCTACTCCACATTTGTGCTATATAGCTAGCTAACTTAATTCGAGGCTATTGACTTAGGATTAATGTTTAGATTATTTATATTTCTTCTACTAGTTTCGAAAATTCTCCTAGTAAAGCGAGTGCAATGATGGATAGCGTAACTGAGTTAAAACGAGCAGAGAGTAGAGAATAGAATAATTTATCACAAACTTTTCTCTAGCACTTTACACAATATGGCTGAGGTTTAAAAATACGAAAAGAAATAACTGTGTATCTACTAAAACTAAATGTTAATTTAGAATCAAAGGAAATTTTATTAAAATTTATACAGCCAACATTTTATAGGCGAGTGCGTGTAACGTCCCTATTTTTATCCGGTGTAGCTAAAACCATCCGGAATGTGTCACAATTTTTTATACAAAATTTATATTTATATTACAAGCATTATAAATAGTAATAAATATGTCTACGTATTTTCCTTAGGGAAATATCGTATATAAAGATATGTAATATATGAAAATTATTTTTGATCTGATGAAACACACTTGATTCTTTACTCGATTCTTCGATTGAGAAGCTGTAACCAATAATATTGGTATGTGATTCCATTCAGGAGACACTTGATAATAAAAATATAGACTTTATTATTAACTAAATAAAATATTATATACTGAAATATTTAACAATATTTCTCCGATCTCTGGTGGAGAGTACTATAATAATGAATTATTATTATAAGTAAAACCGCATACAATACAATAGTAACGATATCAATTAAGCGAACATATTGCAAGCATGTGGCTTCTGACGTAATGCTAGTGGGAAGACATCGCGTTCCGGGCTATTAGGATTCACACCCTAAGGTCACATGATTTAGCTATAAGGACAACTTAATAAAGTGTATTATTTACGAATTATTTTCCACCTTATGCTGGATGTGAGAGGTCACTCTGTTTTCTACTTTCCACCCATTTAGACTCTTTGCGTGCCTCACTACACTAATAATATAAAAAATAAGTATTCTTGTAAGTGTTTAAGTACATTTTGTTTATTAAAATGCATACCATTCTCATAAGAAATAACCATTTTTCCAATTCTCTAAAAGTATAAGTAAATATGTAAATAGGGTATTTTAAAATTTACCTTCTTATAACAATTTAAATTAGGATAAACAAACAAAATAAACCGTTTCTCTTGCGCAATAGCGGAGCAGTTGGGGAGTGCGTGACTGACATACATCACCGTGCTTGTGGATTTGATTCCACTGAAGAATGCGTAAATTTTAAATTGATTATTATTAGTTACCCCGTGAAATCTACATAAATATTATAAAGCCGTCTGTTTGGTTGAATGTCATATTGTCCGAAACTACTAATTTGAATTACAAATAAAACTTTTAGTTTGGATAGTCATTTATCGAGGAAAGTTGTAGGCTGTATATTTATGTATATTATGTCGTGTCGACGTATTATCTACGATCAGAGTTAACTTCCGCACTTAAAATGTATCATGTATCATGTAAATACTCGTAATTATTTCAATTCGATATTTTGCAGCAAAATTAAACCTAGTGTGGAATATATTAGAACATAAATAATCTAAACAATTGTATTAATGTTGGTATGTATAATAAAAAATACATATCCCGTGTAAAATAAATATAACTGTTACCACACATTAAAAGAAATCTCTAACTATTTTGCTTTATAAATTAAACGGAACATAAACTAAAGTACTAAATCCAAACACGTACAAGAGTTATTTATGACATAATTAAGAATTTAATAGACATATCATTTAACACAAGATAAGTTAATTGCAGTAAATTACCGTATAAACTGAAAACATAGCTTTAAATCTTTAACCAGGATGATTATAACGTCGTCACAATCATAATTAAGTGGTTAAAATGACGCACTATTAAAATATTTTTTTATTTGAAGAAACGCAAGAAAATCTGCCAAAATATGACTTCAATTTCCGCAAATTAAAAAAATATTTAAGGGCTCTCAGAAAATCGGGATTTTAGATTTGTTAACTTAAACTAATCCTACTTTGTAATAAAAATCGTTATGTTAAAAAAATACCTTTATATACTCTTTCGTTATCTATATTTACTTTTACGGAAAAAAGTATTTAGTTAAGAAACACATTCGGTAGCAGTATGTTGCCCGTATGGTGACAGAAATAAATTTAATCGAAAAACAAAAGCATAACACTCTAATTAAATGACGCAACCGATTAACAAATAAGATTAGTATAATAGAGTAAGAGAGACAGATATAACAGATTGGATATATAAATAAAAAATAAACAAGACGTAAAAAATAAAAAATATCAAAATATATAGAAACTAATGAGAAAGGCAATCGATCAGGCAACTTGCACATAATTTCTTAATGGGCGTAAAACTGGACAAAGAGATTAACTTCGCTGCGTTATTCATAATATATTATTATGTATGGAAAATATAAGTAAAAAAGATATATTATAAGAAACATTGCAGTTTAAGTATCATATTATTTAAAACGATATTTAAATTCATCACCGTTTATCTAAAATAACTTAGTTTTTAAAAGACTATCCCTGACTATTAGGTATTATATTTGGGGTCACGGGCATACTCATATAAAATTTATTAATACATAAATCAATGCGTCGTCTGTCAGTGCGTGGGTAGAAACATTGTTGGGATTCAATTGAACAGATGCACATACATTGTTTTGTTAAATTATCTTTATTAATATTATTTAATCTCCCACAAAGAATCAGAAGGTAACTATTGATATAATATTTAATTATTTATTAACTTGAGTTGCTATATTACTACAAGTAATATTAAAGAATATTTATCAATATAATATGTAAGCTGTAAGCGCGACTGGTTGTGGGTTCGATCCACACTCGAGGAAATCAAATATTTATTTAAATGATATTTCCACTTCTTCGCTCTGGTGTCGCGGCGTTAAATTTCCACTTAGCATGCAATGCCCCCCAAATTCGACGGAAAATGGGGAACGAAGTATCTTAACACTAGGTTCCCTCTGCTTGTCCTGGTGTATGCGGGATACAGCGTGAAGCTGATTTTAATTTCAATATAATATGTTTATTCTTAATATTTTTATTAAAATATCTATTTCTTTTAGCTTCATGCTGTATCCCACACATAGCAGAGAACCAGAGGGAACCTGGGAACCTAATGTTTAGATACTCCGGTCCTAGATAGGACACTTCAGTTCCCAACTTTCCACCGTATTCTTGAACTTATTAAAGAGCGAGAAAATGATAATTAAGTTATAATAAATATTTCATTCCCCAGCGGGAATTGAATCCACAAACGTGGCGAGGCGTGGCGTTTATAGTTCGTTGCACGCTTGTGCTTCATTTTTTAAATTTATTTTCTTTTCTATGTCAACTTAATTCTAACCTTGCGTGCAAGTTTGTAAATTTTTAAAACAAGTAAAATCCCAAGTCCTTTGTATTTTTAAAATTTTGTTTAGTCAGACGCTGTTGCTTCATTTTGTATGTATTTACTGAAAGCCAAATAAATTTAAACGGTTCTTGGAAATAAATGTGACTTTAAAATCAATTAAATTTTAAACACTTACCTGCGTTTTGTTCATTGTTCTATGATAGAAATGAATAAATAAAACTAAAAAAGGACTCGAGCAAAAACAAAATTCATCATAATAATATTTCTCCTGCGCGTCAAAATTTAAACAAAGTTGCTCATTACTACGTCATCTCTATAATGACATTTAAAAATCGTTAAGATCAAATATCTTATTACATGGAAAAAAATGTTCAGTAGATATATTTAGGAGCAGCGTCTGCCATCTGACCTCCCGAGATACATCTGGGAGCTTTTTACCACCATATTTTTAACACTTTTCAGTATCGTACAGGTTTCTTGATACTCTTACCCACCTTGAAATAACAATGTCAGATAGTTATGCTGGTAATGAAACGTGAACTGGTTTTTTCTCATTAAGAGACACTATTTGTAAGTTGGTAGAATCTAATATCAATATCTACACCAACATTACAAAGCTTAAGATATTATACTATATAAAAAAATTGAAAAATCAATAAAAGCAGGAAATGCCGAACGTAATTGGTTAATAAAATGGAAAACCCCTAACACAGATAATCATCAATGGGGAAAATTATTATAAAAATAGGGTAACACTGACAAGGGATACTTTTGACATAATATGCCAAAATAGTGTTTAATTCAATATTTTATTAATTTTACTTTAGTATACATCGCGCTAGGTAAAGAGAAATAGTATCATCTCAAAAGACAAGATAACTAAGACACAAGACAAGATAACGCCTATAAAATATAGAATTAAGTATGAATTAACATTTTCCACAGGTTCGATTCCCACTAGGGGGAATGTGTTTATTTTCGTTTTCTCGTTGCGCCATTTTACACTCAATATATCTACAAATGACTGGAAAGTAGGAGACGGATTGTCTTAACGGTAGGTTTTCTCTGGCTTCCCTGACACAGGCAGGTTAAAATATGTAATTGTAAATACCTCATTATACCTCTATGTATATCTTTGGTATTAAAATGTGTCATGTGTCATACCCAACTGTTATATCTATTTGACCATACGAGCGAAGCCACAGATAAAAACTAGTAAAAAAAGCTTTATGCACATTATTAACTTTAAGTATAGTATAAGTATCGCAAGTTTCGATAACAATAGCCACTTCAGCATGTATGGCGAATCCTTTTAGCCGTATCTAGTGAGGTCAATCGCCTCGCTCCCAGCTAGGAAGTCAGATTAGACCGATTTTGTATAGGCTGTCTAGATTTGAAAAATCTATAAGTACTTATATTACAAAACCTGAAAAGTTTGGTTGATCTTAAAAAATACTGGCTCTAAATAAAAAAATCATGGAGCAAAGACAAAAACGTGTGACTATAAACGCGACACAGGTGGGTTCTATTCCATCCCACTAGAGGAAATGAAATATTTAATATTTTAATTTTTTCGCTTTGGTGTCGAGGTAAAGCGCGGCCCAACAAGCCACCCAACAAGCAAGGCAGTGCCTTCAGAATTTGGCGAAAAGATGAGAGAGGAGTGTCTTAACACTAGGCTTCTTTTGCCTAACCTGCTACTAAAAAACCATGCTAGCGTTACTATCTTCTGCAAGTATCTATATATAAAATATAACACAATCATTATTTTACTCCATCCACTTTTCGCCCAATTATCTACAAATTGCATGTTAAGTTGCGGAACTCAAAGCCGTACTTTGTCTTATACAAAACTAGGAAATGAAAACAATAAATTACTCCGGGAGCCGAACCCACAACCGTCACGATTATAACCAAACGCGGTGACGATATCACAGATACACATATAGAAACTAATATAATTTAAATAAACAATGTATAAAGTGTCATATTACTATTGATGCGATAACCCGATGTATATGTATGTATTAGACAATCGCTGACATAACGTCTACACAACAGGTACGATAAGAACAATGGCCCTTTCATAATTGTTTATTCTTTGTGTTTTTTTTGTAATAACAAACAGCTCAATTGGGATTTGTATGATCGACTAGTTTTAACCTATTTTGTATGAAACATCACAGTCTAAGTGCGAGAGGTAACTCTGATTGCGGCGGGTCAGAGTTAGCTCCTGCGGCAGGTGGTGTCCAGTGGGTTACATTGAATATACTATTGCTTTCCGCGATAAATGGACTGTCCCAGACAATAACAATTGTTTCATTCAAACAACCAGTTCCCGAGATTAGCTCGTTTAAACAATCAATTTTTTCAGCTTGAGAATATCAAGTATAGATATAAATACAAGGTCATATTAAACATTAAGCTATTAATATTAAATAAAATTCAAAATATTTTGATATCTAAACCATGAAGACCTGCATTTAACTAGGCAGGCCGGTATCTAGTATCAACATAGTAAGATAGTTGGTTTGAAAGTCGTCACGTAGTGTTGGTAAATATTAATGCAACTATGATTCACTCGAGGCCGTCGTAGCGCAGTAGGACACTATCTGAATGCAAACGCGTTGCTTTTGGGTTCGATACATATTCTAGGGAATGATTATCTTTTTGAGTTCCGTCAATCACCACGCATTGTCTGTAAAATCACACAGGCTTAATAAAAAGTTGAGTGTGCCAAGAAATAAATAATCACGAAAACCATTTCCCAGCCATTTAGATTTGTTAAATGTTCTCTTTAACGCAGTTAAAAGTTAATCTATAATTTTAATAAAGGCATTCCTTTGACTTTGAGGTCAATTCAATCTTAGAACCGCCTTAAATTTTGCGAAATAGTTAATATTTAATACTAAATTTCGTATCAACTTAACAATAACCGAATTCAAAGTAAGTTTTTGTGTTATCTAACAGTTATGAGATATTTCTATAAAAAACGTGACAAAAACTTTAAGTGGCCATTGCTGGCGTTACACTCAGAAAAAACGACATCAACAGTTAAAGAGGTTTTAAGTTATGGGTGCACTGGGAATATCGAAAGTAGTTAAACCTAATAATACTCAATTTAATACTTCAAAAAATTTATGAAGCTAGTAAACAAACATTTAGAAAATCCATTAACAAAATATATTCAATTTAATACAATTAAATAAATAAAAGTTAACGCATAACAGGGTAAACAGAGGGAACTTAACGTCGTGAGGCTCCGATCCCCGCTCAAATGTATATTTGAAACCAAGTGTACCACCATCTTTACATTATAAATGATCGCTGCACAGTAGTTTCTGACAAGTGATGCGTGTTCGAGACGCGATCTGCTTCATTAAAATCTTTCCGTAAACAAGAAGGCATTATACTATTGATTGATTTGTAATATTTGTATATTTTGAACCAATATATCTATAATATATTTTAAAATCTTATATTTTTGAGTGACTGACAGACTTGCACAGCGCGGCGTAGAATGCTGAAATTTGTAATGTAGGATTCTTGGGAAGTCTTGAGGATATAAATATAAAGAGAGGATACACACTTTAGCGCCGGTCAAGGTTCCTTTTCGATGCGATCTAATATTCTTATACGATAAATATTCTTATATCGTGATTGGACCGGAACGACAGTACCTATGAATGCTATCCTTGCTCATATAAGAATATGGTTAACGGATCGAGAACGCACCGTAACTGGCATTATAGTGTGAATCTTCCTTACGAAAGAACGGGGAACGGGGAAGAACAATATTTTAAATTTAGTTTTACATACAAACGATACAAAATTGCGGGCTACAATTTGTACCTTATATAAACTTTCTCCGCTCTCTTGTCCATAGATACTTTACATAAATATTCTATTATATTCATTTATATAGAAAATAATGAAGTTAAAAAAATATACTTTTCATATTTTTTTAAACATTTTTAAAGTGTTAATCCACAGTATGGCTCAGTGCGCCTGGTCGGTTTCCTGGAGGCGCGGGTTCGAGTCCCGCTACGTTCAAATTTTTATACGTTTTCTAATTAAGTATTTACTTTTCATATATATTTTTTTGCTTGGTGTACCAACTGCTACAAGAAAATATACAAGCTTAAGCTTCATATACAAATGTAATCTTTAACATGAGTGGTTCTCTGGCACAAACACAAATCCTCTGAATAGTTCCACTATTCAAGTCCGGTCTCCATCCTGAGCACCAGCTCGATGATAGCACATTATTGTATTGTGACCTACGTTACGTACATACATATATTTAAGTTCCATGGTGATACAATTATAGCAGGTAGGTAAAATGCTGGTAATTTCTTACATTTTAGTATCGTTACTTCGATCTGTGTATTTTACATACCAATGTACCAGCATACAAATATATATTTATACATAGATACTCTCCAGGTACAACAGCACACACAACGCAATACAATCAATGTACGTCAGTATTTAAAATGCAAGAGGATATGACAAATGTTTCACCTTGAAACAAATACATAATATATAGATTCTGGCATTCTAATGAGAATTGTGGTCATTAAGATTCATAAGTCCATAGTGGAACCACGTCTGACTGCAAAAAGTCAAAAGTTGGGTGGAAATTGGTGAAGAGATTGTATTAACTCTAAGTTCTTTCTGCTTACTGGGTAGAGAAATAAATTATTTTTAATTCCCCATTCTGATAACACAAATTGTTGAATTGAGTTGACCCACTCACCACGCAATGTCGAATTCAAAACAAAAAACTGGCTAAATTAATATTAGCATATATTATACAGCTGAAGAGTTCGTACTATAAAACGCGCAAATCTCAGGAAAAATTGGTTCTAATTGGAAAAAATCTGAAGTCATTTTTACCAAGGAAAATGGTGTTATATCACGTTAAGGTTCTGTTGTAGCCCACTTGCCTGTGGTCAAAGGCTAAGGTACTGTGGAAACTAAGAATGTTTCATTTGTCACACACACGGTGTAAGTCAGTTATCACATAATAAGTTCTTTGATTTTCACGATTATTACACATTATAAATGAAACTA
>DWAE01000127.1:0-21190 GCA_018237945.1 Heliconius sapho
ATAATAATAATAATAATATTATATTATTGTACTATAAATAATGCTATAATAAAGTTAAATATTAAAAAGCTTAAAAAACCCATTTTTTAATTAATACATGTGACGAACTAACAAAAAACGGGGACAACCTAAGATAGATGAAATACCGAAATACTTTTCTATTAAATATGTTAATATTTCCCAGCAAAATTAAATAAATTCCAAAAAGATCTAAATAACAATTTATTAAGTGTAATAACAGTATAGATAAGCATACTATAAGAACCAACAAATTTCCCCTAAATACCCTTAAATAATCTATACTTATAATAAAATCGTAACTGCTCAGTGTTTATATATGTAAGATGTATGAAAAAATGTTATTTGTATTGTAATAGAACAAAAATCTATGATTTATAAAACCTAAGATAATCTAGGGTCAGGAAACCCCGTACTCTTCATTCCGCATCAACTAACCTAACCTAACGTCACTTGAATTAGAAAATGGACATCATCCATTTCGAGTGATGATACAACCTACGAGCATCGATTTTTGGTCAGACGCTGCCTATCCAAAACGCAACCATGGCATCATTGAAAATGCTACAAAGCGTAAAAAGCTCCACAAAAATACTAGTATTTATTCTCTTTTCATATGTATTTCAATAGTCAATATGAACTTTATTTAAATTCTAAATTAAAATGAACGAATCGCTGAGCAAACAGATAAAACTAATAGTTGTAAAATAAAACGGACAAATAACCATATATTTGTGATATAGGCGATTGTTTTTGGGTTAACGATGTCTGGATGTATGACCTTCAAATTGTTCAGACGACCTTAGAGAGATGAAAAGTTGCCCTATACATATTTATGAGGATCTTAATATTAATTACAAAATATATTTTTCTGCTGTCAAAATTGTATTTTGTATCCTATCTTTTTTTCTGCCAATTAATAGTTAACTTAAGGAAAAATGATAAGCGGTTTTGAAATCCAACACTTTGCTTTGTCTATAGTCCTTGAGTACTCGTAATATTAACGTTAGAACTACAATGAAAATAATTTGGATGTTTTGGTGGCGTTACTATACTAGTAAATGTTTGATAACATCGATAACGGCTCTGGGTTCAATCCTCTCAATCGAAAAAACTTAATTAAAAATGAAATAAAAAAGATTTCGGTTCTTCCATCTGATTAAAGTAGAATGCTACGAACGTTATCAGCATAAAATTTTGCATAAAGCTTGCAGCGCTGTCTAATATAGAAAAATATCTGAAATAGGCAAAAATTGGAAATCGAAGTGTTTTACCAACTAGGTTCTCTACCGACTATGTTAAATGTGAAAATTGTATGCTAAGCAAGAACAAATATTTGCTAAAAGATGATGTTATAATCATTTTTATATGTTCCAACTGAATACGTAATAATATATGAGGTTTTAACAATATGGCTTGTTTTTGATAAAATATTTTATAAAGACTACGGGCAAATTTCTTTTGTAGTATTTACAACATCAAGATTGTTGATCGCTCATACGTTATACGGTGGTGCACGCTTGCCTAGTAAGTACCTATTCACTCTAATTTTGACGTCAATGAGATATAATTTCATTGACGTCAAAATGAGGAATGTAGTCTCAAGGCGTTTCGTTCGTGCATTATGAATTTTCACCATGTACGGATGACGTGAAACTGTATTTCTAAAGCTTCTGTGGTAAAAAGGGGCAGGGGAATTAGGTAGTGTAATTCCTGCAAACTCTCTGAAATGTATGCGGTAAAAAACAGACAACGAGAAAACTCTACGCCGTGGTGGTAAACGTAAGGTCTGCAGCTAAGTATCAAAAAGGGTCTTGTTTTTGATTAACCTTCTGGCACGTTTCTCAATCGTCTCTAAAGCCTATAATTCGTACTTGGTAGAGCTATCCCATAAGTGAGAGCAGTACTCCATACACGGTCTTACTTGTGCTTTGTACAGTATGAGAAGACATTGAAGTGTAATCCTTTATCATCTTGGAGAGGATGCCAAGTTTCTTAGCAGCCAGCTCTGGATTCAATATAAGTGCCAAAATTAAGAGCCAATGAGAAAGTAATGCTAAGAAGTTCAAGATGGTCGTTTAACGGGACCGGTATACTTCGAAAAGAGGAAGACCAATCGCATTGATTTTTGTCGCGATGAGCAGGCACCCATGGGTCTTAGTGGCGTAAAATTTGACCATATTAGCAACTCCCCAATCGGCGGCTGCTTTGAATTCAAATTAATGCATTCAACCATATACAAATTAATGTATTTAACCTATGTGATAGTATTTCAGACCCACTTGCTGTTCTTTGGCTATGTAGCTCTCTATAACAACGTTGTCATCTGCGACGTCGAGAGAAACGCCGATTTCCTTACCGTACTTGTCAATGGCCTCACTCCAGATATGAAACTTCCAGTGTTTAAGCATTTGTCCAATCGCAAGAGATAGTCGAAAAAGGCGTGTTAATACAGCAGCCAGCTCAACCGCACAATTCTTCAAACGCAATATACCATTTTTTCATTCACGTTAAAATACCGTAGAATTTGGATCTCTTTTCGGAAAATGTGTATATTACTCATTTACATATATTATATTATCTCGTTGGAGTGTCACTCGTCCTCTGGTATTATTGGAAATATTGCACCACCTACGTCGCGACGCGACTATTCTGTAAATTGAGATGCAAACAAGTTTGCTCTCTCTTGAGTAGTATGAGTTAGTGAGCCGTTGGGTTTCAATAGTGGAAGAGGTGAAGGGCGAGCGAAGTTCGATTGATTAGGATAGGAACTACAGGTAGGATGCTTTACTACAGGCAGGGTACGACGCAAATTTGTTCAATGTACGACTAATTTAATTGAAGCAGGCCTTTTGCATTACTTTTTTGTTATAGGCTTTCTTTTTACGCGAACATCCTCTAGTTTGCGGTTACGAGCTTCTGCTCAGGTATGATAAGACTGTTGATTTGGCGCTTCATCGCGTACACATTCGGATCCGGACTAATTACATTTCAAAATGGAATATAATATTTCATATCCACGCGTAGTACATTTGTTACAGCTTCCGCTAAAAGTAAAGGATCGTTAGAAAAGAAGTACGAAGATCGAATGATAAGATGCAAAAAAGACCAAATCTCATCCCAGTCCGCTGATCTGAACCCCTATACTTACCGATTTCCTATAGGGCTGGAATGGAACGAATATATATCGACACAGACACGGTCAGAATCACCCAATGGTGGTGGAATAGACAGTGACTATCAGTCTCGTCAAGAAACAAAATCACTTAGTAAAACTAATTGGACTGCTGTTTGAGCCAAATCAGCAAACCTAGTTATCTCCTGGTCTCCACTATTTGAACGGTATACACAGGCATAAATTATTTTGTCAATACTCAAGTTCACGTTTCCAACTAACTGAAAAAAAGGAGTCTTCGAGAAGGTAACCAGCCTCGGCTAATGCCTCCCACTAGAATATTGACTGATTCGCACTACCCTGGGATCACGTGTAGGGGTTCGATTTTTCGAGCTCAATCCCCCGACACACACTCACACAGACAAGCGCTTCTAAAGCTTCATGGTGTGATTGAATTGCCTAAAGCTTAATATCATTAAACTAACCACAATCTTCAACACTAGTCGAAAGTCTTCAACACTAGTAGAAACTTAAAGTACTTTCCTTATAAACAAGGATAATAAAATTATGCCACCACACATGTTATCACATGTTAGTGTTCAAGATGTAGTTCTAAAATTAAAATATAAGCACATCAAAAGGACCCAATGTTTTTAACGTATCAATCAAAATATCGTCAGGTACCACGACTTTCCTGTTCTTGATGCGAAAGTAATTTCATGCCAAGTTAAATATTATTGGGACAGTAAGCAAACTCGATAAAATTAATTTTATTTATTCCTTTGATGACACATTCTAAATGATAATGACAAAGTGCAGCGTTGATTTCCGCCTATCAAAACTACATTAAGTTCTCCCTGCCGACTCTACTTCTGCAGGATCAAACTAAAATAAAAACTTACAAAATCCACTCCAAACAAAAGTACATGCCCGTCAAAATGCTACCTGGACTAAAGAATAGCTTTTCTTTTCTAGAGTTAATGGTTCAGCAAATGTATGTAATTGATTACAAACTACCCGGAGACTAAACCACTTAATTTTATTTTGCACTAGGACGCTTTGGTTTCTCTCCGGGAAATTCTTTTATATAATTTGTTAAGAAATACTTAAAATTTGCTTATAAAAGGTAAATATACACTATTAAAAAAAAACTTTAATTGTTTTAAAACACTGTATTTTTTATTATACTAAATTTTAAAACCTAGTAGAGTTTAAGTTTTGAAACTTCGAAAAATTCGGCGGAAAATGGGGAATAGAGAGTCTTAAAACTAATCCCTCTGACGACCCTGCAGTATGCGGGATACAGCGTGAAGCTTATTTAATTTTGGAATTTAAAGGAATCCCTCTAAATTGGTCGGTCTATTGGACAGGTTTATTAAAATGTCTTCACAAAAAGTTGTTTAAAGGATCGTAAGATCTTTGATTTATTACTAATTTTTAATGATGATGACGGGTAGTCTACCCGTGACTACGACCTACTGCAAAGTGTTCGAAACGTCGGGTTCCCAAAAATGTATAATACTAAATATACGCGAGGAACCTGGTTAAATAGTTTCATTTAAAATATTTAAAAGATCTCTGGATACAGTGAATAACATTCTATAGAAATAAAAAAAAAAACTTTTAGGCTAATAATCCATAGAATGCTAAGTATTTCTTTCTCCATTCTCTTTCATTTCCCTATACAGAATTATCTACAATTTAAAATACACAAACTAATACGTACAACCTTTCGATTTTCTAAACCAATTTTTTTACGATTTTTCATTATTTAAGCCTATGTACACATTTTTCTGTTGCTACCCCCAGAGTCATACATTGTTCAATAGAAATACCACGCTTTAATTCTCCTCCGAATATCCCTGTATATTTCCAATACGTTTTTCACTGACTTCCCGCAAATAGTTCAACTAAATCTAAAACCAACGAAAGCTTGGTGAAAAAATCTGACCAGACATTTTAAAAGCCGTGTTTCTCACTGAATGAATACCAAGTTTAGTCATGTTCTAAAATATATTTTATTTCTACTACAAATGGTAATTTCAATTTTGAGAATAGAAAATAATAACGAAAATTTCGTCTTACAAATGTTTTAAAATGATTTTTTTTAAGAAATGCCTAAGTACACACCACACCGACATATACGATAGTCCGTGTGTACGTGGGGCGATTCGGCGTGATCGCATGTTATAAATAAAGGTATCAGGTACTCAAGTACCTGATACCTTTATTTGTCCCGTGATACCCGTGTCATCACAGCGGGTGCCTGTTTAAACATATTTACTTATTTATGTCTTAAATAACAATAAGGAACGTTTACATTATATAATAATAAATAAATAACAAATAAAAAATATTTAATTAAAGAGACAATTTGTTGTTTAGTTTAGCTAGCTCCAAAACGGAAGCAAACCACCACACACCACAATTACCATCTAACCACATACACCATCAATTGTAAGTTTTACATTGACACAGTTAAAAAAAGAGAAAGTGTAAGAAAGATAACCGGCTAGATATGGAAAGAAAGTTATTGGTCAAACTCTAAAATCAGAAGACGAAAAGCTAGCAAAGTCTGAGCCAACAAAAGTTTCAACAGTAACTTTCGGTTTCTAAAAAATCTTACAACCCCACATGGCAAAACAATTTTTTTTTACTAAATAACTTTACGTAAATTATTTGTTTTTAATTTCACAATGATACAGCAAACAAAAAAAGATTACGTTATATGTGGGACAAGTAGATTGCTGAACTAGAAGCAGCAGCAGAAATAGCTAGCTTGAATAATTATATAAAAAATAAATGGTTCTGATAAATATCGCTCAGTGTTTTTAATGTAGTTATGTGCTGCTAAAAAGTTTAAAGTACATGTACATGTATGTCATAGATTCCTAGAAAAAGGGCATACGCAGCGGTAATGCATGCCCTAATCGGTCGATTTTCCAAAAGAAAAATAATATATACACCATAAGAATGGTGTATACACCACAAGAATGGTGGTGTAAAGTTAACGAAGAGCCTTACGAAGTAATTGAAATCTCTTAAAACAATATTTTAGATATTAAATCTTACACGAGCCAATATACATGGAACAAAAATTTTAATGACGAAAAGGTTAAATGGAGTCAGAGTTGAAACATAAATGATCCATATGGTATTCATTAAAAATATTATTAAAATAAATCTCAGTCAATGGCAATTGATGGGAGTCGATATGCAAATAATAGACATAGACAAAATAACGTTGAGGCTCTACAAAGAGCTTACACCAATGTCTTACCGCAAAACATAAAGATTTCATTTCTCTCTATGAACAGAATTTAAATCCTTCAAGATTCTATAATTTTTATGAAACTATAATTCATACAGCGAAAGAAAATACGATTTCTGATGAAGAAGACTGAATAAAAATACAGTTTTTTTGACTTTGAAAGTTGATAAAGTTGACAATAATTGATTTTAATAAAAACAATCATGGTAACGGCTTGTGATATTATTTAAATAAGGTTTTTCAGACATCAGTAAATGAAAAATGAAGGAGGATACATAGTGTAGATTTACTCAAATGACATAAGAATGACATAGTTTCTGAATGTCATAAGACAACTACCGTATTATGAAAAATAATAGATATATTGAAAATTAGCCTATACTAAATAATATAATTAAAATAATTAACTATTCCAAATTTGAAGACACCAGACCAGACCAGACACCAGACACCTCGACACCAGAGCCAGTGGGAATCGAACTCACAACACGGTCATACATTTGTCCCCCTGCGCCACGAATGGCTTCAATGGACTATCATCGTATTTTAATCTCATTGATATTAATACCATAATAACCTAATAAACAATAAAAAGATTATATTGTTTCTGGGCGACTAAAGGTAAAATTAAAAGGAAAATTAAAGGCGCTCTAACAGAACGCCGTATTACAAATTCCAAGGGCATTTCATGTACAAAAGTTACTTTCGGCCTGCTCTCTAGGGAAGCCGCTGAATTAGATTCGTATCACATTTAGATAAGAAATATATAAAAGATATATTTTCTAAAAAAATATATTTTTTTTATGTTAAATAAATCAAAAGAGTGTAAAAGTACGAGGCCAGTCGTGGCGCACGGGCACAAATGTGTGGCTGTAAAAGTGACTGGTTACGAGTTCGATCCCCACTCGAAGAAATGAAATATTTATTTAAATTTATATTTTCATTCCTCGCTCAGGTGTCGAGGCAAAGTGTGGCGTTGAGTTCCGCCACTCAACATGAAATGCCTCCAGAATTCGGTTGAAAATGGGAAATTAAGTATCTTGGTATTACTTCATATTTACCGTGAAGTTATTATTGTAAAAGTACTACAATTAGATATAAGCGGTTTGGGAAAATGTATCAAGTACATACAATAAGTACCTACACATCTCAGATGCATGCATCATTTATTAATAAAATACTATGAAAAATAAAAAGAGTGACCGTTTACATTTTTTTGTATAAATTATAATTTCTATTTAATTTTTACTAATTTTATATTTTGTACGTAGATCATCACATCTTATAACAGAATAATATAACATGTAGTTGTAGCGTAATAAAGAACGAAAATATGTTAAGCTACTATAATCTCCCAGTCGTGACGCCAGTCGTGGTGCAGGGGTAAAAGTGAAAAATGCCACTGGTTGTGGGTTTGATTTCCGCGCGATGAAATTAAAAATTTTATATTTTAATTTCCACGTTCTAGTAACACACGCAATACCTCCAGAATCCGTGGACAAGTGGGGAACGGAAGTGTCATAATGGTAACGGAGTGTTTTAACAATCCCACCGCCAACCTTGCTATTTGCGGGATACAGCTAAAGCTAAAAAAAATCAGTCATCTCTCA
Source organism: Heliconius sapho (assembly GCA_018237945.1). Lineage (NCBI taxonomy): Eukaryota > Metazoa > Arthropoda > Insecta > Lepidoptera > Nymphalidae > Heliconius > Heliconius sapho. Next base: position 8,015 of record DWAE01000127.1, read on the forward strand.
ATTTCTCATAGTTTCTATTATACTGAACTCAATATAACCTTGGAATAAAGTAAAGTATACATGGATCATAAAAAAACGCAATAGATATACATACGTGATATATACAAGTGGCAAATATGTAGTAAAACATGCTCAACAGTGTCAGCATAAGTAAAAGCGAAAGTATGACCGAAAATAACTTTACGAGAAAAGAGTTCATGAATATTAAAACAATATAACATGTAGGTACGTACTTGTAGCGAAATATAGAACGTTCATCTTACTTATGTTTCATTTCAGTGAATTTTATGTATATTTACTTATATAAATATTTGATTATGCAATAAACTTTGAATGTCTACGTCTTTAATTCAAAATTTTATGGAATTAGCCTGTAAATTTTAATTAAAACCTGGTAGTTAATTTAACTTACAACAATATGGATAAAAACAAAATTTAACAATGAAAATTGAAACCTACGGTCAGGCTATTGAAACTATTGCCTATCGGTGCTCAGTTTTGCCAGACGACCATTTACTATTTATCCCTACTGCGATTCAGATTCGAAAACTCATATGCCTAAAATCTGTGTACAGGCTACATTTTAGGTTCATTCGATGTTAGCGAAGCAGCGTGAAAAAGCACTAGTACATACATACATACATACATACATTTTTTAAATCTATTGAAATTTCTAAAATAGTAAACGTAAAAAGTTTTTACGCACAAAATGGACTGAACATAAATTTTAAAGCACGATATACTATCAAGTGGAAATACCAATTTCATTCAGTAGTACCTACAGGTGAACCTAAATTAAGTATAACTACAAAATTAGGGAAATTGTGAATATATTTTAGTACGTAGATATATTTTAGTAGATTTTACTTAAGGAAAAATTTGTGTGCATTTATAAAACTTCAAAATTTACGATAAGTGGCTTTATTCAGACACCAGGCAAGATCTCAAGATAGTCTGAAAGATAATGAATTTTAAATCACAAACAAATAAAAAGAAGAACAAATAAGAATTGTATTAAAATAACTCTTAGAATATATTTTAAGATATTTAAATTAAACATTTATATACATGCATAAAAAAAAATATAAGAAAAAAAAAACGATGTTTTTTTAATATATTAAATATTCATAACTTTTTCTTTTCATTTTGGGTATTAAAATGAAAATACATCTACATCATCTTCTCTTCTAATTTTATGGCCGAGTTAAGTGAGAAATTTCGATGGATGAATAAACAGTGGCGCAAAGCTCAGGAAGTACAATAAAAATTCGCGGGCTGTCATTAGCCCGCTACGTGTTTTGATCAAGGAATGGGTCTTTTTTTATATCTTAGAGTAGCAATTTGAAATGAGACCCCGAAAAATCCACCCCTCAACTCGATTTTAAATTCACATTCTTGGGACCGGCTGAAGAGTTGCTAATTTTGTTTATTTCCTTTACTGTTTTGTTATTTTTAAATATAATTTAAGTAAATATTTAAAAAATGTTTGCATAATGTATAAATTATATCTCCTAAAATATGTGTTACCATAAAAAAAAGAATAACTAAAATCCATTCAAATATAATTATTGGCTGAGCAATCAATACGCATAAATACAAAAAAAGCATACCGACAAATTGATAACTTCCTCCTTTGTGAAGTTGTTTAATAACAATTTATATTCAAAATATTCATTTACATCGACTATTAATAACCTTTATAAATTCTAAGTAGATTTATAGACAGAAGGAGTAACAAACGCCAATATCATGTTACCGACAACCAATTCGATGTATTTCACAATATAATAGCTATTCAGGAAATGTCGGTCAATCATAGGTAATAGCATACGTACTACGGTATTAACAAGTCTCGAAGGAGTCGTTAGTACTGAGCACGTTGTGTCAGATTCGAAGACAAATAAACATAGTGTTTAGTGATGTCGATATAAATCTATCATTCCATATTAGCATTGGAATAAGATTTTTCAAGTTTAAGATATTATTTATCATGTATATGGGATCCTCGTGGGTTACTTTTCGATTGCACACAAGTAGGTTATGGGTTCGATGGTTATGGGTTAGATGGTTGTAAAAAAATTAAACCTAGAAGAATTCGTATTAGGGAAAATCTAGCTGTACACTGTATTCCACACATATCATAGTATGTAGAGAGATCCTGGGAAGCAAGTGGAAGGAACCTGGGAACCTGGTGTAAGAAGAAGAAAGGAAGGAAGTTTTTCTTTTCAATAAGCTGATTAGATAAATGCAGTTATACTAAATTGTCTAGTTTTCTTCTTAGTATTAAATTTTATTGCATAATTTTAAATTTTATTGTACAAAATTGATCATAAGAACTTATATTAAGAAAATGTATAGAATTTATGCAAAAAATATTTAAGTAGTGGAAGTCTATTTCGTTTCTTCCATTAAATAGTATGCAAGTCTTTATCATGTTTAACGACTAAAAACTTTGAGTTAATTTTATTAGATTTTGCATACAAGTTTTATTTACTGAAAGCAATTCTGAAGTATTTTGTATTCTTTTTTAGCTATAACCAGTATCTCGCACATAGCAGAAACTGTGAACTTAGTGCCAAGACACTTCTGTTCCTCGCTTTCCCCTGAAGTCTGGAGCTTGTTAAGTGGCAGAAATCAACGCGCTTCGCCTCGTTATCAGATTGAGAAAATGAAAATATTAAACATATAATTACTTTTACATTTTTAAAGTGTTATTCCACTCCGGGAAAAGTATTAGATATATATTTTTCTCGAGTGGGAATCAAACCTACAATCTGACGTTTATAGCCGCGCGCTTGTGCTGCTGCGCCACGACTGGCCTTTAATTTTCTTTACTCTCTTTTGTTTTCGTAAAATATAAAAAAGCTTTGCGGGTTTGCCTCGGAGTGGCTAAATTATTGTCACTTTTATTAGGTAGAGTCGTAACAAACTATATAAAAAAATCAAAAAAACTGCATTTGGTATATTTTTAACAATTCTGTCATGAAATTTGTCAGTAATACGTAGCTTATGTGACAACACAGTTACAGATATCATCCAGCTGGTCTGATGATGGAGTCAGAACCTGAATAGTGGAACTCATCACAATTCGAAAAGAAAAAAAAAAACAATTTATTCCATATCGACCGCTAAATGCTGCTCGTTGTTTACTTACAACGGAGAAATAATAAATATTAAAATCAAATATTACCTTAAGTGGAAACCGAACCCATTATCGTCATATCAAAGGTCTAATACTTACTTCCCCATTGTAAAATTTATATCACGTATATAACGTAATTAATAAAAATATGTTGACAATATTTTATGCCATATATACCTAAAATGGAGAAAATATTGTATAAAATTATTAAAACAATCCCTGTGAAGTCTAAATTCTTGGAAGCGATCTTGTTACGCCGACGTATTCTTAAGGTTCACGGCCATGTAAAATCGATTACGTGTTGTTCCTTTTATCTCATCATCTTAAAAGTTACAGAAATATACATATGTATACTTTTAATTAAAGACATTAAGTTTTCTTTTTCTCAAAATGTTATTTATTTATTAAACTACATAATTTCATACGAAATAATTCCTTAATACAATAAAAAACCAATAAAATGTTCAATTTAAAAAAATGTGTCATTTGGCTCTTTCAAAACAGTGCCGCTAAATGTTACGAATGAGCCAGTCGTATATTATGAGGTGTAATAGTGAAAATTATGCTAAATAATAACACTGCACTATTAATTAAAAACAATTTAATTAACCTTACTAAAAAGTAATGATTTTTTTATTCTAATCAGACAAATTCGAGTCATCTTGTATCTTCCTTAGTTTATTTTCGATTAAGGATTTTTATGGACTGTTTTACAGCCATTTTCTTTATAATAATTTTTGGTTTCCTTGTGTTCTTCATGACTTCTTTGAGCCAATCATCACTCGCATTCATGGCATTATCAAATGCCAGCTTCTTAACTTGATATCTTGATAGGTATATAGGATATATTTCACATTTGTGAAGCAGTTTTTAAATAATCCACAAGCATATTCTCCTAAACTTTTGTGAAAATGCGTTTATTTTCTATATTAGGGCAGTGTTGATAAAGTAATTTACCTGAAACCTTTACTTTTTTAACTGTTTTAGATAAATATGTTCTCGATATATAGAGGATATATGGAGTTTTGTTTATGGACTATGGAACTTTCTCTAAAACTTCAATAACTGTTTCTTTTCTTCAATTACCGATTTTTGTTGATTTTTCGTTCTTTTTTATCATAATAAATATATGTAGCAAATGATTTAATAATGTCTCTTAAAAATGTTTATTTATTATAATTATAATTAATATACAACATTCTAATTCGGGGTCATGAAAAAGTCAGTTATGAAAAAGCCACCTCTTTTAAGGCCCATCCACCCGGCTCTTTTGAGATGAGAAGAGAAAACCTAAATTGTAGTGTGTTTTAATGTTTACTGCTGTAAATTTTTTTATAACACTATCTAAGTCACAATCACAATCTAAGTGTCTGTGGGTCCGACTTCCACCTCAGGTATAGTGAGATATATTGGAATTATTAATGTCATGTAATATAGCCTTCCTTTATAAATTGTCTTTGATTTTAATCTGTTCCTGAGATTAGTGTATTCAACCAAAAACTTCAGGTTTATAATATTAGTACAGATAAACAATTGATATTATCATTGATTTTATTATAATATATTTTCAGATTACACTATAACATATGCTTGTAAAAAATATAACCTTCAAAATTACAACGATACCAAAACTTTTGAAACCGTGTTTAAATGTAGTTACAAGGCCAAATATATACATAAACTGATTATTAAATATTTGTTTACAATGAAATACTAAAAAACAACTTAAATGAGGTAAAGTATTAACTTTTGAGTGCCAAAAACTTCGACTCGAAGTATCGGCGTCCGTTGGTTCCGATGATGTGTAAAATTTTTGTGGGTGACGGGAATTCAGTGTCACCATTTAAAAATAAAGTATTCTAACGAATCCGTTCCTAAACTACTATAATATTGCAGGTGGCTCTTCCAAAACCTGGCACTTTCATGCCACTTCTCCCCTACGCCACTGCGCCACGACTCACTTCTAAATTTAAGAACTATTACTATATATACAATTTCAATATTATCCAGCTTGGGTACCTACTTACTTTTATCTATAGCTACGATTGTGTATAAAATTCATCATAACCACTATATCTAAAGCCCAAGCTAATCTGTAAATGGATTGATTTAAATTTTAGATAAATATACACACAAAATACTGTGCTTGTATTTGAAAAGTCAAAAGTTTCAGATAAAATGACACACCATTAACGTTTCATCCTTTCAACTTTGTACGTTACGTACAAAATTACATTTGGGAATTGTTTGAATTATTAAATAGTTTAGATATAAAATAGTGATAATAAATATAGTTTTTTTTTGCTTTTATAAAGATTTATTGTTAAATAAAATAACAATAAAGACCATCACGGCGCAGTGGGACTGCGTCTGACATTAAATACGATAGATGTAAATAGGGATGGGGAGTTCGGCTTCAATTCCAATAGAATGGCCTTCGTAACATTCTTAATTGTAAATACCAACCACTCGGGGCAATGCAACAATTATTTACGATATTGGGAAATATAGTGTCTGTTAACCTAACCTAAGTTCCCCACTGCTGTCTATATTGCTATGTGGAACAAAAGATGAACCATATTTTTTTTTTCAAAATATCACAATTCGATGTTAATTGTATAAAATGGTTGATATTTTAAATATCTAATCCCTTTTCAGGTGACAATTACCGAGAGATACCTATGGAAGTATGAACTTTAATAAAAGGATTATTTACTAACTTACACAATACTAATGGTGAACACAATTTTTTTTTCGAAGTCTTTGAGACTTCTAAAAATTTATCAAAATAGATGTTTTTTGGCAATTTCAAAAAACCTTCTCCTAGTGCTTGCTCCCTTAAGCTCCCTCACCTACCTACTGCAAAATTTAGGTAAATTTCGTGATTACAATAGTTTCATCTATACACATTACATTAAAAAAACACACAAACAAACGTACAATAAAACTTTACCCACTTCTATTTAGTATCCAAAATATCGAACACCCTTAAGCTACAATGATGATTAGAGTTGTTAGCAACTACGGCGGCAAATTGGTGGCTCCTACTAATACAAAACTAGTCCAAATATCCATTCTACTATTCAACTACTAGTGTTGTCGTACCATGTAATAGCGTGGGTGTTTATTTTGGGGGGAACCTATTAAATTGTTCTCAGTATGTTATTTTGAATGAGGGACGATAGTTGTAAATTAGGTGTTTGCGTGGGTGGTATATGCAAATTATTTGCATAGGAAATTCAATGAACTCAATTGTATACATTATGCCTCGTAATCAGTTATACATTGACATATTGTAACATTGTTATAATGATACGTGAGGTTTTCAAGTTGTTTATGTCGGTATGGTGTTGAAATTTCAGATTTAGACTGAGTTTATACGCAAATTTGTCACCGCATAATATATATCGATATACATATATACTATTAACTATTTATAGAAATAATAGTCAAATTAAATCAGCTTCGTGCACTGTCCCGCATACAGCAGGGTAGGTAGAGGGAACCTACTGTTAATATACCCAATTTCCAATTTTCTGCCAAACTTTTAGGCATTGCGTGTTGAATGGTGGATTTCAACGCCGGGTTTTTGCCTTAGTACCAAAGCGTAGAAATGAATATATTAATATATAATTATTCACGTCACATCACGTTACAGTCACAACCTTGTGTACCAGCGCCACGAGAGCCTCAAAGAAACAATTTTAATTATTTAAAAATCCTAATCCAGATGAAAATATTCTTAAAATTCTTCCTTTTTTTTCCCAATTTTGTAATTATCACATGATCTCAAAAAAAAACATGAAAAAATCAGTACTAGAGACGTAAAAAAGACTTCTTAGACTTTTAAAAACTTTAATTTCATACAGATATATCGCTACAATCTAAATTAAAAGCAATTTTCAAATAAGGCGTTCTCTATATGTAAATAGGAGCCAGGCTTATGCATGAATGTCTTATACGTACATAAGTTATAAAATAAGCATACAATATTTCGTAATTTCGCTACCTTGTATTTGGCGAGTTGCCCAATTCAATTTAATCTTAGTACCGCGGGCTGTGGTCAACTGTATACCATTTTCGCGCATTTCATCTCTACTGTAGAGTTCTAGTGAAATTTAACCCCATAGAGTTAAAGATCAGGGTTTTGTTAGTGTGAATGTTAAATAAAACAATTGTAATTTGTGTTTTACTCTTGTTTTTTTTTAATATAGTATCATTGAAGCCAGTCGTGGCGTAGGAGCTCAGAGTGAGACTGTAATCTCGACTGGTTGTGGATTTGATTCCTACTCAAGGAAATGAAATATTTATTTACATTTATAATTTCATTTCTCCGCTCTGGTGTCGAGGCAAAGCGCGGCGTTGAGTTCCGCCACTCAACACGCAATGCTTCCAGAACTTGGGCATGGAGTGTCTTAACACTAGGTTTCCTCTGCCTACACTGCTGTATGCGGGATACAGCGTGAAGCTAATTTAATTTTATTCATTTAGTATCATTCTGCAAAAATATTATGTGAATTATATTTATAATGCATATACTTACATATATATTCTTACGTAGGTTACAATTTTTACAATTACGTACCTATATATTTAAGTGAATATTTTCTTTCTCCGTTTCCTTACTATTTAATTATTTTTGCTAAACCTAAATATTATTACTACTAGATTTTTTTTAAAAAGCAGCGTTGAGTTCTGCCATAGTGCAACAGGCGGTACATAAGGAACGGAATGTCTTAACACTCTCCCTTCGCCTATCCTGCTATATACAGTGTGAAGGTATCAAAACATTACATTTTCAAAACAACAATAGTAACGGCCACCTGTGTGCTAGAGCTATCGTAATAAAATATAGCAGATATATCAATTGGAGTGTAATATGTCGTTGGTTCACCACTGCTGTGACCTGTGGCTGTTCGGTTGTTGCATTTTAGAGGTTATATTCACCATGTTTCTAATAATGAGAGCGATATAAACTTAAAGAAATATAAATCATCTTCAAATAAAATCAATTAATCAGTCAGGCAAAGGGAACCTAGTGTTAAAATACCTGTTCCCTTCTTTCTGCCGAATTCTGGAGGCATTGCGTGTTGAGTAGCAGAACTCATCGTCACGCTTTGTCTCGAAGCGTGACATTGAGGCTTATACAAAGAGAACTAGTGCAAAATTATATTTTCATATTTTGATTGGTGAGAAACATTAGGTATATTGAGTACCTTAGCTTAGAGTATTTTAATTTTTTTTTTGTTCAAATAATTATTAATCATTATTATAATATTTTAATAATATCTATATGTTTAAATAAGGGGAAACGCTATGTTCTCTCTGCCTACCCTGTTGTATGCGGGATACAGCGTGAAGCGTGATTTAAATAAAGAGATACGTTATTAGTTAACCTATAGGTTAACTAAAGTAAGATCAGTTATCCAACTGAATAAAAGTTTTATTTTAAACTGTATATTAATATAATTTCCAACAGTGTTTACTGTCATGGTCTCTATCAATGTAAAATTTAATTTTGAACTTCTATTAGCCAGGTACGGTACTAAAGTAGGAAATTATTAATACAATAACTAGTTCACAATGAACGAATAGACACAAACTTGCAAATTGAAAATTAAGTTTCTGTTCAGGCAGATAGCGGATATCAAAGTTTAGGGCTTCAAAGGTGAGTCCTAGTGAATATGGACTTGATATTATATTGTATTTATTAACATACATATATGTAATTCTCGCAACTGTGTTTAACGAGTGATAATGATTTTTCTAAGAAAAAAATGAAGTGGTACAAAAGTTAAAGTTGTTTGTAGACAGTTTTCATATAACGACAAAATAAAATATGCCCGAACAGCAGGGAAGAGAACCTGGGAACCAAGTGTTAATAGGGACTGCACAGCAGTCCGTTTTTCACATTCCGCCGAATTCTTGAGGCATTGCATATTTTGATTAAATAGCTAGAAATCAAGAGCGATAAATATAAGAAAATAAATATTTTTACAATGTCTGAGGCTAATTTTATTCAAAAATTAACAACATTTTATTTTAATCAAATAGAAATAAAAAAACGATGAAAAAAACGACAGCACCGCTCGCACTAATATCTTTCATCACCAGATGATCAAGTCAACCGTTTTTCCTTAACTTCTCTCCCTCTCTTACCAAAACGTATCCATGTTCAACGAAAACATAATTAACCCAAAATCAATATAACATCGTTACCACATAATATAACGATAGCACCACTAATTCCTATAGAAACAAAAGCTTTTCGATTCCCGCCCGTCACTCCCCATAGTGTTTAGCGAAGTTGGTAGCAGCGACATGCATGCCCGAGAGCGGGTGACAAATTCTAATTTTGCGTCCCAATCTTCCCAAACTACGCAATAATTTGACAACTTCAAACTGTCATTTAGATACTCGTGACTTTGAACAGATGGTGCGAGTACTAAACAAATTAAGCCGGCAAATACTTCGCCGGTAATACGTTAGTGTGTAAAATGATTACTGTGATTACTTGAGATGCTAGCTTAATTGAAATAGCTTAAAATGTTTAGTGATGTTTAAGTTTAAGCTGGGAAAAAAATTAGGCTAGGAAGATTACAAAGGGGACTAGGTTCCCAGGTTCCCTTTGCCTACTCTGCGATATGCGAGATACCTGATATAAGCGTTTTCCATTAACTCATATCCGTTCACCAATTTCCGCCGAATTATAAAGGCATTGTGTTTACAGTAGCAAAACTCAACGTCGCGCTTTGCCTCGCTAATAGAGCGAGGTAATGGAAATATTAAATATCTACCTCGACTGGGAATGGAACCCCCTATCCCGTTAACATTCACACGCTTGTATTCCTGCACCACGACAAGCTGGACTGGACTTTCTTACTAATCAAATAAAACTAAAAATAAACGGTCCACTTAAAACAAAAACCGTTCCATCACCGACTACAGGAAACAATTACAAACTTTTTAACAGCTTTGCAGCAAAATACTGATGATTTCATTAATTTGAATAAAGGCGTATGAACACACAACGTTCTATTTGTTTTGTTATCATATACGCATTTTGCAAGCCGTTTCGTTTCACATTGTGTACGCTACAATTGATGCCCGAATACTTTAAATGAACTTTATTGAATTGTTACTGTTTCAGTGTTCATATGTATGCGAATTCAAGTTCTACTGTTATATTGAGAATTATTAGTTAAAAAAATATATTTATATAATATATCTAACTGATGCCGTATTAAAATTATATCTTGAATGAATTTCTAGTATTTTCTTGTATAGTAATAGCTTCACGTTTATTTCTTTACGTTGTCAAAAATATATGTAGAAACGACAGTTTCGCAGTTGAATATAATGTAAATAATATTGTATAAGATGATTGTGAGTACGAATGTTGAAATATTGTAAAATTCATACTGTCACCATTTTTACCTTAAAATGATTTATTTATGGCATATGTAAGGTATGGTTATATGTATACTGTATAAATTAAGTAAAACACAGTATCGATAATATTGGAGGAAAGTCACGCCTAAGGACCAAAGGGCATGTATGAAGAGGTTGAGGTCAGTGGTCGAGGCGAGAAATATACGAAGAGACTATAGTGTTCGGCTCTCCATTCTCTCTGGCTAGCCCGCTAGGGATACACTGTGATTCTAAAAAAAAATACAACGAAAATGTATTTCTTTAAGCTTCATGCTTTATCCACAGTGGGGTAGTTGGAGATAACGGAGCGCCAAACGGTGCAGTTTCTGCATATCTCATTCGCTTATTATTAACTGACGATAAAACTGAAGGAGGTTCTCTATTTGAGGACACTGGTTTTTATGAAATTGCGAAAAAAAGGACATTAGTATATATTTTTTTAATATGTAATCACTAAAGTACTTCCTGATGACAGAAATTTATATTTTATAACCTAAAAATAATATAATTGTTTTTGCTAATTTAATTTAATTAAATAACCCATACTGAGATTATTTTTTATTGAGTCGCAATTTTTATAATACTTTATATATTAAATAGAAACTGTCATATAAAAATTGTGTGCATCATTAGGTATGGTTCACTTACTAGTAAAACATATAAAAACAAAAAAAATATCCTTTAATTTTTTTTTTGGTCAAAAGTAGTTATAAGCGATTCAGTATATTATATGAGCGATATAGAAATAATAAATAAAATTATATTTTTATATACAAAACAATTTTATATAAAAACATGTAAAATTTATTTTACCACTTCTTGGTAGTCTAGTTTTAGAAAGAAATCATGAAATTAATTTCAATGTTCTTTTTCAATCACAACTGTTTATTTATCCTGCATATGACATAGCATGTCATATGCAGCAGAGAGACGAAAGCTATTTACAAGACACTTGGTTTGGCAATTGAGACATTACGTGGCGGAAATCAACGCCGTGTTTCATCTTTGCGTAAGTGACGATCGCAACGAGAACAGAGTATACCGTTATTCCATATGCCACAACACTAAATAGTTGAAGACGAATTTTTATAAATTCATTCGCTTAATTGGTTCGTATCGCATTACCTTAAAGTAAATAAGTTACGAACTTTAACGATGATCGCTCCGGCTATTTGAATATTGAATTTGGTATTGCTAATTGTGTTAGAAAGATGAATGCATAATTTCCATAGCCAGTTGTTGCCATAGTGAATAAAAGTGAGATCGTTAGAGGGAGTGGAGTGTACTTACATTATGACCTAAAAATTAAAAAAGTACTTTATGATTCTGTTTTTAGGGTACTTTTACTATTAGGTTCCTTTATTTTCTTCTGATAATCCTCTAAAAACAGAAAGTGATACTCAATTCGTAGTCCGTCCGTTTGTCCTCGTTTACGCCATTTCCTACAGTACAGTATAAAATGCGAATAATTTAAATTTATAGGCCATATTACAGAAAAATCCGTACAAGCTTATATTAGTTCATTTTATACAAAATGTATGATATACAAAAAAATAAAAATTATGAGAATGCAATATTCGGCGTAAAATAATTGATATACTTTATGTTCAATTTTTTTATTAATTTTAAATAATATTTTTATTATAAAAAGTTTTATTCTAGCTTTACTTTTCTAATCATTCCCACAAATATAATGCTCTTTCTAAGGGCTACGAACTGTAGGTACTTCCAGCTGTAATAAAATTAGAAAAATGGACGAGTCCAACTCGCACTTGACCGATTTTATTATCCTACGACTTATTGAATATTTTTATTACTACAAAATAATATATACAGTATATAATCATTTACAATTTTGTTGTACCATAGCTCATATCTCAAAGCACGTTAGATCGTAATACTTGCACGTGATCTGTCTCCGATCATATCAATACCTCTTTGGATGTGAGATTAAAGATAAAATTAAAAGAGAGGGTGAGGGAAAAATGATACAATACTATGGTAAAGTATATTTATGTACATTTTATATTGTATTTTTTACGAGGTTTTATTATTAAGACGTTGTTGGTGACTGAAAGTACTTTTAAAATACATAATATTTTAAATATTATAGAATATTCCGTAATATCAGCTTCATTGTCCAGACTGTATTATAGAGTAACACAAAGCAAAATATCAGCATCTAAGCAAAATAAGCGTAAATTGCATTGCATTTTAACTCTCTTGTAGTAGATAAGTATATTTTGTAAATAATAAATAAGACGAGTTAGATACAGCGCGTAGAGCCGGGAGTTGTGTAGAGCGATTAGCATCACAATGAAGTTCATTTTTCCTTGCCGAGTCACTTGTTTGAGAAAATCTACGCTGATTTTTTAAAAATTGTTTTTAAAATTGTGTTTGTCCTTATACTTTACAAACAATGGCGTTCTTGCACTTCTTTTTTAAATTTTTCCTATTTTTATCTAAAAACCCATGAATTTTATGCACATATTTTTTTATGTAAAGCTACAGTTGTCTTATGACTTCCGTCTCGTTATACTATTTTATGATCAGCTTCACGCTGTATCCCGCATACAGCAGGGTAGGCAGAGGGAACCTAGTGT
>DWAE01000128.1:0-21184 GCA_018237945.1 Heliconius sapho
AGACGAGTACTGCTCACCGGAGACCAACCGCTGTTCGCCCTGCAGCGTCGTCTGCAACAAGACCCACCACAATTACGACTCTGGCCTTTGCATCAAGGAGTGTCAAGGTGGGTTAGACTAGAGGTCGTAACACTTTATGGCAACGTGAATGTAGACGTGATTTTTTATATGTTCAAATTGTTTATTTCATTGAATTTAACAAGGTATTCTAGTATATAGTACATAGTGAGGTAGGCAAAGGGTACCTGGAAACCTAGTATAAAGACACTCCGTTCCCTTTAAGACACTTCCGCTTTCCATTTTCCTCTGAATTCTGGAGGCATTACGTGTTGAGTGGCTGTGCTCAACGAAGCGCGCTGCCTCATGCCTGAAAATATTAATCATTTAATTTCCACGAGTGGGAATCGAACCCACAACCTGTCGGGTCTACAGTCACACGCTTAATCCCCTGCGCCAGGACTGGCCTCACTACTTACTTATTATTGTAATATTACTAATACTTCTAAAACTTTTACACTTTCGTTTGACTAGTACATACTTGCACTAGTCAAACGACGCTATATGGTGTTTTTTAAATAGTTCATAAAACTTTTCTATAATATTATGTAAAAATTCTTCACCTGAGATGAGTATATGTACGTTTTAAGTTGACGATGACTAATATTCGTGTACATACTATAATAACGGAGGCCTTCGTAGGAGTTAACAACTAAAATGAGCTTAATTCTCCTTTGTCATAGAGTAACTTGTTATTATGCAATATATGTTACAACCAGTTTCGTGATCGCAGGCCGCCTACAAATAGGTTGGCCTTCTCTAACTGGCACTGCCTCACTCGCACACCAGTTTAAGAATGTGAGGCTTAGGTCAAACGTCGCTTCCAAGCCTGTTTTCAAGACTAAAGTTACAGTCTTGATTGCAATTATTAATTAATTTATATAAATTTTAGGCCAGTCGTGGCGCAGTGGCACCAAGTGTGACTGTAAAAACGACTGGTTGTGGGTTCGATCTCGTCTCGAGGAGATGAAATATTAACTTAAATTTATATTTCAATTTCTTCCCTCTGGTGTCGAGGCAAAGTGCGGCGTTGAGTTCTGCCACTCAACACGCAATGCCTCCAGAATTCGGTAGAAAGTGGGGAACGGAGTGTCTTAAGACTCCGTTCTCCCTGCCTATCCTGCTGCGTGCGGGATACAGCGTGAAGCTGATTTTTTTTATATAAATTTTAATGTGTGGTATTTTTTATTTTTTTAATTTATTACTATAAAATATCCTTTAAAATGTAATTTCACAATGATAAGGCATTTCAAAAACCACGAAAGTTTGCCTTGAGCACTGCGCATTCCTTATACAAATAAAATAAAAATCAAATGGGGAACGGAGTGTCTTAACACTAGGTTCCCACTGCCTACCTTGCTGTGTGTGGGATACAGCGTGAAGCTCGATTATCTTAATAATATTTCTTTATAAATTGATTTAAGTTTCCCTTAGTAGTTTTACTTCGTATATTACTGTCCAAGGTATTTATTAGATAAGTAAGGAACCATGTTTCGCTGCCCGTATTTGTTATATTAATTAAACTAAATTATTTTGTGTAAGTGCAACGGAAATATTTAGTAAAATCAAATAAAAAAATAAAAAGCAGCTTCACGCTGTATCTTGCACATAGCAGGGTAGACGGAGGGAATCTAGTGTAAAGACACTCCGTTCGCCGCTTTCCGCCGAGTTCTGGAGGAATAGTGAGTCGAGTGGCAGAATTGAACGTCGCGTGTTGCCTCGACACCAGAGCGAAGAATTCAAAATATAAATGTAAATAAATATTTAATTTCCTGAACTGGGGATCAAACCCACTACCAGTCAATTTTACAGCCACACTATGTGCCCCTGCGTCACGACTGACCTCTTTATGGATTTAGTAAAATACTGCGAAATATTAATTTAGACTTTACAATAAATATTCAATTAATAAATGAATCCATTATACACGTTAAAGGTTATTTTGTAATAATTTGGTACCTCTATGTACTTAAATTTAATCATCTCGCTATAATTAAAATCATTTTGAGATTTTAATCATAGTGAGTAATTTTAACTTTTGTTCGACCGTAGCTTATGACAAAATTTCATAAACGTTGTTCTGTTCTGGCGGCCGTCAACGACCAACAAATTTATCGTTAATTTTGCCCACTAACTATTATCACCTGGAACGTGTCGACATATTGCTATACTGTGATCCAAAATTAAGCCTCACAATTTGACACAAATGTAATTAAAGTCCCGAAATCATATTCTATTATAAATTAAAGTCCCAAAATCGTATTCTATTGTAGATGGAAAATTGCAAGCAAAATTTAAACATATTTGTTTGATAATCGTTATACCGATCTAACAGCTTTCATGTTATTGTTGTAAAATAATTTTGCCTAAATTGATTATTTATCTTCATTAATTTCACACTGACTGTACGTCACGTTTGATAACTCTGCGGACTCGGCTATGTTTTTATCTACTTATTTTTATAACGCCTGCTGTGACGGAGTGGCAGAAGAGTGTGACTGTAATGCGACAGGTTGTGAGTTTAACCCTCCCTCGAGGAAATGAAATATCTAATATTTTCATTTATTCGCTCTGGTGTCACGGAATTCCTCCACAATTTGGTGGAAAATGGAGAACGAAGTGACACAACACTAGATCCACTCTGTCTGCTCTGCCGTGCGCGGGATACAAAATAATGTACATTTAAGCAAATGCTGTAAACAAGCAGCAATAGAACGAAGTCAGCGGACGGTCCACCAATGACTAGAAGTAAAAGAAAGCGGATGGCTCAGCGAGGGCGTCGCGTTGTTTAATTAAAGTCTTCAGACCTTAATTTCGTATTATGCAGAGGAAAAAAGATTTAAATTAAATTATCAATATATTTAATTTAGAAAAGTAAAACAATAACATAATTCTTACTAAATTGGACTCAAATGCTGAGATGATGAAGTCAAAATTTCAAATCTACAATAATATGCTTAAATTGGTAATACAAGTCAAATCAATTAAAATAGTCAACAGGTAATTGGTAGGGGTTGCAACAATGGCTATAAAGTCATGGTCCGCTGACTGGAACACGGACAGGTATATGTGTGCAAAGTCGCGTGAATGCACCTCAATATCTATGTGTACGTCTATGTAGCTGTGTGTGTCGGTGTGTGTGTGTGTGTGACCAACATGTCGAAACAGGTACCCAGTTACCCACCTGCAGTTTGAACAGTAAAAAGCAGATAGCGCAGTCTAATATTCCTTTGCGTTTCCTTTGACAAATATATTTGAACAAGCCGTGGGACGTCTATTGAAATTGTTTAGTAAATTTCATAGCGTCCATTAACTAACTTTCCTTTGTAAAGTGAAAAATTAAATATCATATGGAGCTCGTCCCGGCACCTCCATTGTACGTTTCTGCGTTATACGTGAAACTATACAACAGTTACTCGCGTGCTCTTTTGATGAGAAATTAAAAATAAAAAAAGATAAATTAACTTTGTGCTTTTAGCATAACTTAAATGTAAAGAGCGTCCATAATTGTTACTTTTAATTGAAAATATTTTCATATAGAAACTTTATTATATGTGAGAACAATTGCAATTCTCTACTATTAATGCCCAGTAAAGTGAATGTTGAATTAAATTTTACCCGTGTCTCACTCGGTTCTTAGCTTATAGAAACCGCTTCACGCTGTATCCTGCACACAGCAGGATGGGCAGAGGGGACCTAGTGTTAAGACATTCTTATTGCGTGTTTAGTGGTGAAATTCAACGCCGCGCTTTGCCTCGACACCAGAGCGCAGAAATGAAAATATTAATTTAAATAAATATCGCATTTCCTCGATCCAACTCCCAAACCAGTCCCGTTTACAGTCATACTTTGTGCCCCTGCGCTACGACTGGCCTCTTTGTTATGTTATTATAGTTAGAGTTAAGTTAGATTATATTAGTTATATTATTTATTATATAGAAGTCGTTTTTTCTTCCTTTCAATCGATGCTGTGTTTAAGACATACGACGTGGCGGTAAATATATTATTTTACCAAATCTAGCAGGTTAAAGGAAGTACATCAGGAAATTGTAGTACTAACTATATTTGTGCACCATGCCCTGCTATAATGAGTTATTACCAGAGAGCGACGTTCAGTTTACGACTAATCACGCCAACATCTTCTTCTTTACTTCTCTTCTCTTCTTTAGTTGTCAGTATATCCTGACAACAAATTTAGAGATATTGTGATATATATATATAATATATATAGCTAAAACAATCGGGTTATGGATATGGGTATAACGTTTTGCTAAATAATATTTCTTTTAATTTCAGGTTACTTGTTGGATTTGAGATATATGCTGAAATCTGATGGAGTTGGTCCACCATCTGACATTAGCGGTGAGTTTAAATATTTATTTTGCGTAATAACGTCCTGTAAATCGATTGACTCATTGTCACGTTCCGCCTGAGCTGAGCGTACAAGCGCGAGCTCAGAGCGTACAATAGAGAAAGCACGATATGCCTAACCATATTGTTATTTGTAATTAATCTTTATAATTTAAGTAAAAAATATTTGAATTAACAAGTGCAAAATAATATCATTTATCAATGAAATTGTAATTTCAATTAACTTCGTTGTATTTTATAAAATAATGATAATTGAGAAAAGTGAGAGTAGTGATGTGATAGCTTCGATTTACTGGTTGCCATTTTTTCTTTAATTCTTTAAAAAAGTGTGCCATAAAATTAACTAACTATAGATATGTGACTGCTATCGGAGCTGGAGGAGGTTTCTTTTACCCAATCCGAAGAGTAGGGATTTTATTGCATCTGAAACACTCAATGTTGTTTACTTTTTCTTTTCTATAATCTGTGTACACAAAGTGCAAGAGAATTGCGACTGCAAAGAACTATTTATTTTCTTAAGTGGTTTTTTTTTCTACAGCTCCAAAGCGAACGTAATTACATCTCATTTTTCATAGCTATAAGTCAAACTTGCGAATTTTATTTATTTAATAAGCGTATTATACAATTTTTGTATAATAGATATTTGAAAACTTTTTTTAACAAATAATTTATTAGTGGTGTGTGTAGTAGAAGCCACACACTCATTGTAAATGCGACGGTTGTGGGTTCAATTCTCACTCGGATAAACGAATTATTTTCATTTCCTCGCTCTGGTAATAAGCCCTTCCTTTTCCGATGTGCTGAATCATTAAAAAAATAAATTCACGTAGCACGGATCTTCAGTATCTGTGTTGCAAAATACACGCTGTCTCGAAATTTGGATGGAAACCTGGAAACGGAGTTTCTTAAAACTAGACTAACTCTATTCTCTCCGATTAATAAATAATCTTGAAGGTGATTAGAATTGCTCATATATGAATTTGGATATCAGACACATCACTAGTGTCGATATTAACTATGCTTTTAAAGAATTATTGATCAACAGTTTACGAAATAAATCGATTTCTATTATATTATTTGATTATAGAAATAAAATGATATGCGAGTTTTTTTTTAAATATGCTATTTTACTTATAATTTTGGATTAAGCTGTTTTGCCTCTAAAATGGTTATTCTCATGCAATATTAAAGAATGCGAATCTGGTAGTTTTTGAACTCTCGCACCTTTTGTCTTGCTTGTTCAAACAGCATCCATTGTTAGAACGTAATTGCCTTTTGTGAAATTATGATTTTATTTAAATGACTTTCCTACTGTTAATGTTTTAATATTATGTATTATATGTATGTTTACAGTATTATAAATATAAGGATATACAGCAACATAATTGACGTTTGTGGGTTCGAATCTCACTCGGTGGAATAATTATGTTTTAAAAAATATTTTGTCGCTTCAATGAGTGGTCAATTTTGAGTTCGACTACTCTATATCTTTATGATATACATGAAGTGGAGAACGGAGGGTTTTAACATTAAGTTATTTACGCCTAATATGCTCACAAGCGCTCGCTATATATATATATATATATATATGCTTTGAAAATTTCAATAAATTTAATTAGATGTTCTTCATAAAGGTGTCCAGCGACAGGCACAAACAGCCCTCATCGTAAGCAGCGTTGCTCTCGCAGTTTTGATTCTCATCGTCATTATATTATGCAGGGGAAAACTGTCTTGGCGTTATATTAAGCAGAAATTTCAGCCTTCAAAGGTAAAAGTACTACTTTTCTGTATCTATATAAAAGAAAAAAGATTAATTATATCGGAATGTAGCATTTGAGGCCAATGGTGGCGCAAGGGCACAAGCGTGTGATTGTAAACGCAACAGGTTGTGGGTTCGATATACACTCGAGGTAACGAAATATTTAATATTAAAATTTCTTCGCTCTGGTCTTGAGTTCTAATACTTTCACACTCACACTCAATGCCTTCAGAATTGGACAGACAATGAGGAAAAGGGTGTCTTGGACGGAGCGAACCTAGTGGTAGGTTTCCCCTGCCTATCTGGCTTTACGCAGGGTACAAAAGAGATTTTTGTCTCAATATCTTCCAATTTATTTCAAGTGAACTAATTCAGGTCATCAATAATTTTTATTTGGTTTTTCTTTCAAGAATCGTGTGAAGCAATACCCAGGTGATCTTACTCATCATAATCCGCACGCCGAAATGGCAATGTCTAAACCGAAACCCGAATTGAAACTAGAGATACGAAACCCCGACCCACCAAAACGTCAGAACCCACAGCCACTGAACGCCCGGGACCTGGACAATAGAACGCAGACCGAGAAAAGCGTTGGCGCAACGACCCCGAAGACTATTAGCACGACATTAAGCAATCGACACCCAGCTGAAGATACCACGTTAGATTTTTCGTATGATAATATGGGTATGAATGTGACACCTCCAGAGCAGCCGGCCAGTAGTCATAGGTTCTGAGGCCCGGCTGTGACGTTTGGCGGCGAAACAGTCACGTTAATAAATCATGTCTAACGCTCTTTTTATATATTTAAAAGTGTGTGGTCAATCACTATATGTAGATCTGCCTTATTATGGAATATTTTATCAGTAGAAGCCTAAAATAATTATTATTGTAAAACAATGAAATTTTAAACAATGTTTTTATGAATGATATACGAATTTTATTAAGTATTATGAAATACTAGCTTCAGTTTAAATTATTCATATTTTTTCGAAGGATTTAGTCGAAATATTAAATACATATCTATGTAGAAGATATGATAGGAACACAGAAGAAAAAGCAAGAAAATGAACGTTCCACTTAATGTGATATTACTAAATCAATTTATCTTTAAATGTCCGCTCGACATCGTACCATCGATCATGTTCAGTGGCTCAGTAGTATATTACGAAACATCACGTACGTACGTACTGTACATCGCAAATTAGTATTAGTATTTGTAAATTAGATGACATTTCAACACATCAGAAGATCTTGTTTTTGGTACGTTTTAATGTTCAAAAAACTGTAATAATATTCTTATTATTGTAATCGTTTCCTGAGAAAGTATTTAGCTTGAGTAGAACAGTGACGTGGAGTTCACTTTTAGTTGATTACTCATGTTGAAGTAATTAGAACTAGATATTTATTAAAGCTTCACGCTGTATCCCGCACATATCACGGTAGGCAGAGGGAACCTAGTGTTAAGACACTCCGTTTCACATTATAATGCAGTTTAAAATAATTAACATGCTTCGATATATACTGCTGGCCGAGCATAACGTAACAAATTATAAATGCGTTCGTTCACAGTAATTTTCAAATATTATTCTAATGAATAATTATAAGCGATATGTTATCAGTCACTCTATTTATAAAGTGTCTCATTTTACTACGGATTATTGCCAGAAATGTTAATAGACTGAAACCCTCCGGTGTAGTAATTAAAATGTAAAAGTCATTTTTGATGTCAACTATCCTAATAATCCCCATATCATGCAGATGATTAGGAAGTTTGAATTATCTTCTTAATTTTCAATTCAATATACATTAGATTTAAATAGTTTCCGTAGTTTTCTATTTTTAACGATGTGTATATTTTAGTGTAGTGTTTTAAAGAATAAAGTCAGCGTGGCTGAAATAGTTTTTTTTTATTATTCGAGTTGTCACTATGGTTTTAGCTTTGTTCTATGTAATATATTTGTGTTGTTTATTATTGTTTGTGCGTCCACATTACTGTTAAACGTATGTTATGTTACTTACATATATTAAATATGAAGTTAAAAAATAATCCAATAAATCTCTAAAATATATATATGTTACTTACATATATATATATATATGTATATGTAATACGTATAAGCATTTGATGTAACTTTTTCATTCACAATAGTGGACGTCCGTCGGTTCGCCATTTGCTTTTACTCTTGACTGTTGTGGTATATACGTAAATGTCATCTATATGTGTTTGTATATCTATTCTCTCTTGTCCTTTGTCAAATTGGATTTCGTCTTTGTGAGTCATTGTAAAGACAGTTTAAAAAATTGACATTTCTTGTTAAAATGTTTCATAGTTATTATTCGTCAGCAGATTTCTAAAATATATAATAATATTTGCGCATCTCCTATTCTAATATATATCAGTGTGTGGGATGTTAAGTTCTACTTTAATAGATATTAACAATAGAACCAAGACATTTATTTTAATAAATAAAATGTTCTCTTTGTATTTTATTTATTAAAAATAAATATAGCCCGCCTGACATTGAACCGCGGTCAAGAAATAATCACAAAGCACGTTATTTGGATTGCATTTCCGATGCATATATTATAATACCAATACGAATATAGATTAGATTAGTTTTTCATTTCTTTTTATGAACTCTTATAGCCTATTTTGGGAATACTCAAGGCAACTTTCATAAAATAATGTAATGTTTTATAAAGTATTTTGTGCTCTAGCCCCCCCAAAACGGGAAAAAATGTAACGCGAACGAAACCGCACCCGTTACTAGTTACAAATAATAAATATACCTACATTAAATACAAAGTTAACTTCACTGTTGAGTTTTATAGTGGATTGTCTCTCGAAGTGCATTTAATACTCAGAGTCACTTAATAAGAACAACGTTACTTACCATGTCAGGTGTTTCAAATTATTTTAAATTCAGCTTATAGTGTTAAATGTACTTAGTACCAACCTTTTAACTGTAGTAACAAATTCAATTTGATGGCGTTTGTTGTTACAGAGAAGCGTTTTCTTGTAAAATTATAAAATATATTTGTTTAACATTTTCATATGTATTATATATAGTAGGACATTAATGACATGCAATATTAAAATTTCGTAAAGCTTAGTGTTGTTCTTGTTGCTGTTTTATGAAATTGTTGTAGTCATCGTCAAGCAAATATAAAATATGACTAAAAATAAAACATCGGAATAACTGGGCATTACGGAAAAAATAAACTAAAATAATAGTTTATAAAATATTTCTAGTATAAGAATTTAATAAAAAAAAAACATAAATTTAGTCCCTATTGTGAGGTTACATCGTCGCTTAAACATTTATAATATATTTAAGTTATAATTACATATAAGATTTTAAGCCGTCCATACGATACATTCCAATTAGATTATTATTTTAGATCTTATTAAGATATTATAAGCTAGTCTTAGTTAGATCGTAGTAACATCTCTTTGCACTTGATCAATACAAATGCTTTAATAAATATAATTTAAATATTATAAAAAAAACCCTACTTTGAACTTCATATAAAAAAACATCAAAATTTAAATGATTGAATGTAATATAATGCTATTACGTAAACCACATCGATGTGCCTACATTAAACTAACTAAAATGGATACAAGCTATTTATAATTTTATATCCATTTCATCGGCTGATTGAAAATTCTGTGGTCGTGTACCGCCGGACCTCCCTCTCGATCGAAAATGTGGAAGAGTAAATATTGTGTAATGTGATGTTCGTATATGTCCGGATAGTGGTTTTTTTTTATTAATTTCTTCATAGCTGTCATTTCCGTTCAGTCTCCCCGTTAATACTACTATTAATTTAGTTAATACTACTAAGGTGACCGTCGTGGCATAGGGGCACAAAGTGACTGTAAACGCGAATGGTTGTGGGTTCGATATCCACTCGAGGAGATGAAATATGTAATTAAATTTAAATTTCCAACTCCTCGCTATGGTGTCGAATCTTAATACGCAATGCCCCCAGAACTCGGCGGAGAGTAGCGAGCGGAGTGTCTTAACATGAGATTCTCTGCCTACCCTCCTACATGCATGAAGCTGTTTCAATAAGTTGACCTTTTCTAGTTAATACGTATATTATATGTATTTAACAGTGTCATCTACATTATTAAGATACATTAAGGGTTTATAAACATATCGACATTTTATATAATAATTTCAGAAGACGAAGGACTTAAAACTGTGTTGTTGATGTTATTGTCTGTATCCTTCTTAGATTAGTCTTAATAAGCTTATAATGAAATTTTATATTGTGCTCATATAAGAAAACATTCGAATATTAAACCTTGACTTTCTTAATTCGTACGTTTTTATATAAATATATATTTGTAATGATTAACTTAATTGTAGGTATGTCTTTTTAAATATTTCTAACTAATAACTAAAAACTCTATCGACTTCTAAGTCGATAGATTTAAATTTTACAATTTCATCTATGAAATTGTAAAATTTAAATATACAGTAAATTTTTTAATAATTTTGTAGTGACTGTATTTTTTAACAACTGGAGAGACAGTTAAAAAAATATGCGCAAATGTGTCTTGAAAGAACTTGATTATGTACCTATTGTTGCACAGTTCAATATGCATTGTGTTTAGATTCAATCTTAATATTTGGAGGTAGAATAAAATTGTATGTAATTGGTAGAAGAAAACTCCGCGGCGACAGGATACTTAAATAGGATTAAATACGTGGTATATCCACTTATATATTAAGTACTTATTATTATGACGATTCAAAATCGATATGTAAAATTTTTCTAGTATTTAGAATAAAATATTAAATTGAAGTTATTGTGGATCATTGCAGATCACGGTAACATTAAAACTAAGTAAGTTTTGTAAATATACAACAGAGGCCCTCAGAAAGTCCGTCCACTTTATTGTAAGGATAGTTTTTAACATAAGGAATTTAAATAATATTGTAATTAATACTGCTCATTCGTTTATTGTGTAACGAGAGAATATTATTATTATTAATAACTACTTGCTATGATACTTTACTAATATGTTATTATATCTAGTTATTGTTATTTCTAATCAGATTTCAAGTATTATCGATTCTTAGAGTTTGTGTAATAAATTATGTAAATCGTGTGTTTTGTGTTCTTTATATTTTTTCATTTTCAACGCTGTGGTGCTGTAAAATCACATTATCATTCCATTAAGTTGGTGAAGGTGCCGACTCTGATAGAATAAATTTTTCAGTGGATTGTAAATTTGCTTTGGTCTGCGGCCTAATGGAAAAACCCGATTGGATTGGAATCCAAGGCATTGCTTATTTTAAATATGCATTTCAGGTTGAAAAATTATTTTTCTATAGAAGAAATATTTTTTTGCTTTATCATGAAACATCACTATTTTAAAAAAACAATATTATGTGTTTTCATTTTTCGTATTTTTTATTTAATTAGGTAATCGTTTTTGTTTCTTGTGAATAATATTTTATATTTATTCATCAAAATTTATTGTGGCCAGTCGAGGTCCAGCAGCACAAGCGTGTGACGGCAAACTCAACAGGTAGTGAGTGCGATTCTCACTCGAAGAAATAAGCTATTTAACTATTTAATATTTTCATTTGTTCGCTCTGATGTCAAGTCACAGTGCGGCGTTGAATTTCGCCACTGAACACACAATGCCTCCAGAATCGGCGATAAAAAAGGGAGGAGCGGAGTTTATTAACACTACCCTGCTACATACAGCATGAAACTAAAAAAATAATCAATATTTATAGAAATGTTCAAAGTTAAATTTTGATGCCTACATGCGATTAAACCATTTTAAGGGACACTTAATATGGTCGTTCCAATTAGTGGTTTTAACATAATCACTTTGACTAATGCCATTATACCTGATGGTGTCCACGTTCGGTGCCAGCTAATTGATTGAGAGCTTGTTTAAAACAAATTTTGTATGTATATTTATAATTAATTGACAGCAATTGATATTGAATATGATAATAAATATGGCGGGTGGATGGTTTGTGTTTATTGTGTAATATTTTATTATTTATATCTATCTATTATATCTTTTGATAAACATTTTTTTTAATTCTAGAAATATAACAGCTTGGACCTTTGCGCGTTTAAATCGTAGTTCTAAGCGAATTAGCTCTCGAAAAGTAATTTATTTCAAGAGGCAGACTTTCCGGTGTTTTATAGTTGCCTGGTTCTGCGATCGTTTTATGTTGTTACATTATTGTCTATTAAATTTTTTCCTCATACTAAAGAGAATCATAAAAATATTGTTATTTTTAAAATGTATGTACCCTTTATTTATATTGTTATTATTATTATACTTCAATAATTATAATTGAAACGATTTAAAATCTTTTTCAATTTTTTTCTTATCACTTTATTTTTATGTTGTTCAAGCATATCAGTATAAGCGTCTGAGAATGGCATTATATTGATTCCTCCGTCTGGACTCACTATGCCAGGTAATCCTGGGACCATCCCAAATTGCCCAGGAATCCCAGGAGGCGGCATTGGACAAGGTGGTGGCATTGGGAGAAAAGAAGGCACGGGTACAGGTACAGGTACAGGCTGCAACATGGAAAACAATCCAGAGTCAACAGCCGGCGGCGTATGTGGTAGCAGCGGTAGGGTGGTGCTTGGAGGGCAGGGCGGCGTGTGCGGCTGATCAATATTTATTTTATTTATACAGTATTCTGGAATATTTCTTGGATACCAATATAGTGGGTTGCAAGGATTTTCTAAAGTAGGTCTGTTGTCGTGTTCTTTATTATTTAAAGAATCCATATATGTTAACCCACTTAAAGTACTCGAAATCTCCGATACCAACGACATCACCACAAGGATATACTGAAAAAAAAATATGTTAAAGAAGTTTAAAGTTGAAACAACACATTTTTTTATTAATTATCAGCTTCTTAAGCTTACCATTTGGTGTGTATAAATGCTGTTTCTTATAATTTTCATTAGTGAAGTTGTTGATTGCAATGATTGTATTTGTGATTTTAAGTGGAGTTTCTCTCTATGTAGATTCTTTTCAATGAAAGGACTTTTTTGAACGGACAATGGGGTCTCTTTTATTGTTTTCATAGAACAATGGGCATAGAAAATGGGCAAACTTTTCACTTTAATAAAACTCAATGGATTTCAATAGTACTGATGTTATGATGAATTTTGTGTTTTTTTAACTATTTCTTATTAAAAAAACGTTACATAATAAAAGTTATGCCAGACGTGGCCCAGCGGCACAAAGTGTGACTGTAAACGCGACAGGTTGCGGGTACGATTCCCACCCGAGCAAATAAAATGTTTAATATTTCCATTTTCTTCGCTCTGCTGTCGAAGCAGAATTCGGCGGAAAATGGGGAACAGATTATCTTACCATGAGGGTCCTTCTGTCAATCTTGCTGTGTGCGGGATATAGCGAGACGCTAAAACAAAGAAACGAAAAAATATATAAAGGGATGTAACTAACGTTAACCAAAACATCATATCGTAATGTGCATATAGTGTTAGTGGATTCGATATCTACTCGTAAATATGTAACGTTTACTCGTTTTTATTAAGCAAAACATAAATGTCGGATCTTTTAAGCCAAATATGGAGAGCTGTGTGACTTTTCTCTCTGCCTTCCTTGCTTAATTAGGAAGGTATAAAATATATTTTAGTATCTAATACGAAATAACGAAGAAAATTAATGCATTAATGTATCAAACTAAATGAATCGAAATAACATACTTATACAATCATACTTAGACATTTTATTGTCTGATTCATACTCATTGAGACAGTAAGATACGTTAAGATTTCAAGAAATAATCAAGAATTAGTAAAATTGTAACAAGCCGTTATTACTACTCAGTAGAAAGAAACCAAATAATAAAACCATCGAGGGTCCCTTACCAATTTTATTAATGCAGGTCAACGGAAAATACAACTTACAACTGATGTACAAATATAAGTTTGTACTTTTTATTTTTCTGTAAAAAATTATTAAAATTATTTTTAGATTCTTTTCTGTGCTGCAAAACACCATAGACATGAATATCTGATATTAATTTTCTAATTGCTGTCTCGACGCTTTCTCGATAAATGATAGACGGACAACAAAGAGATGCTATAAAAGCTCATTTTTTTCCTATTGAAGTGCGGAACCCAAAAAAC
This sequence comes from Heliconius sapho, assembly GCA_018237945.1. Lineage (NCBI taxonomy): Eukaryota > Metazoa > Arthropoda > Insecta > Lepidoptera > Nymphalidae > Heliconius > Heliconius sapho. Next base: position 14,354 of record DWAE01000128.1, read on the forward strand.
AACTCATCTAAATAGAAATAAGATTGCTTAAATTTTTTTTATGATTAATTTATACGAGTGGAATGTGAAGAATAATGTGTCTTAACTACTAATGTAAGGTAGATCTTATTAAGTGATCTTAATAACTAATTATGGCCCACAATGACCTTTACAGGGACAGTATGACGTAATTCCCTTTTCCCGTTGGAATTGCGATAAACTGTATGCGTCGTATTTATAAACCGCTCTTAAGTCTGAAAGCGATCTTGAGGTACCGTTTTCGTTCATAAATTATCTATATATCTATGAATGAAAATGACATCTCAAGATCAAACTAAGACTTGATAAAAAATTATAAATACGTGCCCTAGTGACCCCCGCTCTAGGCAGAAGGCAGTGAGTTTTCAGCGTTCTACTCCGTAAAGTCTTGGTTGTAAATTTTTAACTTATTGTTTTATTACTTATTTTTATTTAAACCTACTACAATACTATTTCTGGTGTATTCGATTTACTGAAACATAATTAAATTACTCAAGTAAGTCCTTAAAGCTCCAACTTTGATTAAAAATGACTTCCAACTGCAAAGAGCTCACTCAAACACTAAGAGTTTTAAAAGTCAGTCGTTTACCGTTTAGTAAGACGATATTAGAAGATAGAGGGGAACATAAAACGCACAAAGACGAGACAATGGAGTTAGTAAATATAGAAAAATGCTTAAACTCCACTTTGAGCAATAAAATGCTTAAAACATTAAAATAACTAAAGAAAGAAAAATAAAATAGGCTTTATGTTTGGGGAAGAATACAATATCCTTAAAAATGTAAATGTGAAAATGGGAGCAAGGGTCTTTTTTCAATTTTAATTTTAATGTGACAATTAATACTTATCCAGCTAGCTAGATATGTAAGGTAAAATGAAGTATTATGTAATAGTGTTAGTGAATTCGATATCCACTCGTAAATATGTATTGTTTATTCGTTTTTATTAAGCAAAAAGTAAATGTCGAATTTTTTAAGCAGAGTGTTGAGAGCTGTGCTTGTCTCTCTGCCTTTCTCGCTTAATGTGGAAGGGATAAAATATATATCTAATACGATATAACGAAGAAAGTTAATGCTATGTATATTCAGCTAGCTTGATATGTAAGGTAAAATGAGGTATTAAGAATAATATTTTAAAGCACTTCATCCAGCTTAGGTGTAGAAAAATGGAATACTCAAATAAACCTGTGTAATTTAATTTATTAATACAATAAAATATAAAAAACTTTTTAAAATATAATTACCACATAGAGATTTAGAAGGGAAAGACAAAGATAAAAAGACAGATAAATAAGACAGTGTAAAAAAGTATTAAAAGTGGGTAGCTACGTACGTTTCTATAATTCTTAGAGGCAACTTACATTGGGGAACTCTCGATTGAAAATGATGATAGACTTTAACAAATGAGTATTATAGTATAGTTTGTAATCAAATGGAATTATTTTGTGCGACTAAATATTTTTAACGAGTTAACAAAAAAATCAATAAATTTAGTAGAGAATATATTTTTTTAAAACCACTAATAATTTACACGTTTGTGTGATTGTTTTTATGAAAATAATTTTCTTAAGAAATTACTTTATTATTAAAATATATAAAATAATAAATACATATAGATATACAAAATTATAAATAAATATTTTTTTATTTCTTATTACATTAAATAAATTGCATATATTGCGAATATTGAAAAATATTAGGATTAGTTCAGAGTTTATACATATTTTACTAATAGTAAACGTTCGCGTAAGCCTTACTCAATTTCTTTATCATGTTTACAGTTTTGTAGGACACAGGTTGTCGATACAAAGCTACCACACCGAGAAACGGTGAAATAGCCAACGTCGGCGCGCTAGGTAAAGAATTAACGTCTCTTCTTATCATCTTAAACAATACTTGAAATGGCGTCTGTGGTACTATTTCATTATATGACTTTCGGAATTCAGTTCTATAAATAGGAATATTTAAGGAACTCGATGAATATATAGAATCGGTCTGATGTTGTTTTTCTTTAACAATCCTGTACGGCGTGAGCGAACGTAGTCCGGAACGTATTAACTTTTCAAACGTTTGTAAACATTCTTCCGGCAAATGCAGCGGATGCCAGTGAAATGGGTTGCACTCGTTCACGTCTCTGTAGCGTCGTGCGAAGTCAAGGTCGTCCGTGTAAGTGATTCCAGTGATGGATGCTTCCAAATAATGCCCATAAAATAATGGCCAGCTCAGCAGAATAAGCCTGAAGTAAGAAACATGGTTATATGTGATAAGTATTACATTATAAGGTAATTTTTAAATTGTTAGATATAAAAACATACATATTATAAGTTAGGTATACGTTATTAATAAATATAATAAAACTGTAAGTGGTCGACTACGATGGTACTTTGAATATAAAAATATATTCGTAGGTATAATTTAAAATTTGGACTATTAGAACCATAAATAAATAATTATGGTCAAATTTTTAATCAAAATACTTAGATGACAATGTAGAGATATTGCACCGGCACCATGTAAACACAATCAAAACTATCCGCAACTTCACGCCAATATATGTGGGCGTGAAATTTATTCTACGTTAAAATAACTCATCAGTACGTCTGAAAAGCAAATTTGTCGGTTGTTCGTCTGTGTTTTGAGAGGTCACCACCTATAATTGCCCCCAAATCGCGTTTCCTCTGTAACTGTTACTACTGAACATTGACCATTAAATTGGCAATCCATAGCCTATTCATTTGGGCGTGAGACAAAATGTAAACAAAGTTTCTCAAACTACAAGTTTGCGCTTTTTTATTTTTATAATATTTTTGTAGCGAAGTGCTTCCCATATATTTTTGTAGCATTACTATTCTTATATAGGTTTTTCTGAAAATCTCACTCCATGTACTCCATTTACAAAAACTAAAGAACAAAAAAAGGTTGCAAGTAATCTAACATTTAAAGAAACTATTTATTAATAAATAAAAAAAGTATATTTATATTAGTTACTTTCAATTAGATATACATTGAAATATAAAATTTAAAAAAAAAAACTCTAAATTTTATCAGAAATTGAAATTTGTTTAAAGTTTGAGAATAAAATGCTTAAGTTTTGCTTTTGAGTGTTATACAACATGTTAACTATATAATAAACAATAATTAAAAGCTTGGAAAATAATTTAAATCACTTATGATATTTGATTCTTGATAAGTCTTAAAGGATTACATAAGTTCAACAGACATTTTTATATAGTATTATTAATTTTAAATGCAACTATTTTAACCGGATTAATCGCGTATATTAAAATTATACATTTTTGGAAACCCGACGTTTCGAACAATTTACAATAGTCCGTGGTCACGAAGAAGTATATACCTAAGTATTATTTCCAATGGTATCAGCATATTGCGTCTATATTTATTTTTAAAAGTTATATTAACTCTATTAGTCGTGGCTTATAAACTAACCTTTTTGTGGTTTGTTTACCTTTTGTCTCACGACTCCCTGAATAGGGTATACGATATTATTGCTTTAAATGCTTTTGCATTTATCATTATCTATTTTATATATAGATCAATTTAAGGCCAGTCGTGGCGCGGGGACACAATATGTGACTGTAAAATTGACTGGTAGTGTGTTCCATCCCTACTTGAGGAAATGAAATATTTATTTAATAAGTTACTTGATTTTCACGATTATTACACGTTTCGAAAACTTTGCAGTAGTCCATGGTTACGGGAAGGCTACTGCAAAGTGTTCGAAACGTCGGGTTTCCAAAAATGTATAAAAATACAAAATATACGCGATTAATCCGGTTAAAATAGTTTCATTTAAAATATTTATTTACATTTATATTTTCATTTTTTCGCTCTGGTGTTGAGGCAAGCGCTGCGTTGAGTTCCGCCATTCCACACACAACGCCTTCAGAACTCTGCGGGAAGTAGGGAACGCCTACCCTGCTGTGTGCGAGGTACAGCGTGAAGCTGAGGAAAAACAACCACTTTATACAAAAATATGAAAGAAATTGTACTATAATTAATAAATGTAACACTGTGCAGGTATTTAAAATTGATGCGGATTAAATAGTTACCGAATGTCAATAATAAATATTACAACCAACCAACCATGTAAATTTTATAATTAAGAATACCTTTAATTCAAAATTCAATGAAGTATGTGATCAACGGTTATGTTATCTTAATTGATATTTACCTACATAGTTACGTGATCTTTTTCCCAGCTTCACATTGTATCTCGCATGAAACAGGACAGGATATTAAATATTCCATTTCCGTGAGTGGGAATCGAACCCACAACCTAAACTAACTACAACACAATATTTCATAGACCAAATAAATATACAATATTTACAACACGAAACAGCCACACTCTCACTTAATGTAAAAATTTTATCATCATATTTTATAACATACCAGCTCATCTTTCAATAATATCACCAGAGCAAAATGTCAGTTTATTTCAACAGGGTATTGTTAACACCTGTTTACAGCCACGTTCTCTTGTTTCTTTGAAGAATGTCACTGAATGAATTTTAAAGACCACCTGCCATGTGATGTAATTGACTTGGTGCGAGCCGAAACACAATGACGCACGCTTTTAGAGAAAAGAAGAAAATAGCAATGCATTAAGATTTTCTTTTATTAAAAGAGACAATATTGTTTTACCGTCAAGCGTATACTTCATATGTTTTAGGGTTCTGTAAATTTTAAGAAAAAAAGGAACTTTTATAAGATCGCATGTTGTCCGTCTGTCTGTTTATCTTTATCTCAGGAGCGCTTGGAGATATCGAGTTGAAATTCTAACCATATATGCACCTCATTCACCTCACGACCTCATGATTTCCCGAAAAAAAAAAGGATTTCTACATTTGCTTTAATAAAAGATATGGCCATTTATATATCAGAAAACACGTATTTCGACACTATAAAGGGAATCAAAATTAATAGAGTACTTCCGGTTAACCTAGAATTATTAAAGTTAGTAAGCACAATTTGGTATTAAAGCCGGTAGTTCAAGTAAGGTATCAGATTTTTGCAAGGAACCCTCGATGGGCGAATTTGACTCGCGAAATAAATAATAGAATATTTGAAATATGAAACAACAAATATTTTGATGTAATAAGTTCGTGTTATATCTCTAGCTTGTTCCAACAATTATATTATTGCAACTTTAATAAAATAAGTTTAATATGTCGATGTGTACGGAGAAACTATTTACAAGTTTTATTTTTGCTTCACACTGTATCCCGGTGGAGTGGAATCGGACCCACGACCAGTCGATTTTACAGTCACACTTTGTGCCTCTCCGCCTCAATATTTTTAACATTTTTAAAGTATTATTCCACACTTAGAAAAGATAAATAATTATTTAGAAAACGTCTAATTTATATTTTTGGGGGAACGGAGTGTCTTAACACGAGGTTCCCTCTGCCTACCCTGCTGTGTGCAGGATACAGCGTGAAGCTGATTTGATATTTTTTTAGAAAACGTATAAAAATTTCGACGTACTCGTATGTAGCTAGATTTCAACACTGGACGATTACCAATGTCTCTGCGCGGGTTCAAATCCAGCTACGTCCAAATTTTTACACGTTTTCTGAATAAGAAAATCAAAAATTTCATAAAAAAATTTGGTCAAGATTGCATTGGTCGGCTTTCTCTGAATACTGCACCCTTGTTGAATGACAAGCGTCGTCGTTGTTGAGGATTGTTGCACCTTGAACTATTATTGAAATTTAAGTGCAAAGATCTTGTTATTGTACTAATATTTCTAAGGGTATCTAACAAAAGTATATTGTATGCTTTTTGAAATTTTTTTTCGTTTGTCGCTTAAGTCTTTTCTTTGCACAAATTTAAACTAAATCTCTATTACCTTTTAAATGTAAACTCTAAATAATTAACTTTTTTAATTATAAATATATGCTTAAGAAATCTTTAATCTGCGTCTAGATCGCGGCATTTATTGAAAATTTTAATTGTCTCTCGACTTTTTACGTTGCATTGTTAGCTTTCTTTAATTTATAACAATAAAGAATTATCGGGGCCGTCGTGATGCAGGAGCACAAGCGTGTGACTGTAATATTTGCAAAATAATAAATATTTCATTCCTGCGAGCGGGAATCGATCTTATAACCTGTCGTTTACAGCTACACTTTATGGCCCTGCGCCACGACTGTTAGATCTGTCGTGGCGCAGGGGCTCTATCATTAATCATTATAGACATATATCTTTTATATGTATATAATGTATTATTTGATATATTTATTACTTATAATATAATAGAATTGTAGGACTCGTCCATTATTTAATGGAAACAACATGAATGGACATTATTTCTATTATAAGTAAAATTTTATGTAACAGAAAATAACAAATATTTCATTCCACCGAGTGGGAATCGAAACCATAACCGCGTTTACAGTCTCTGCGTCTCTGCGCCACTATTTCAATAGTATTTTTTGGTGAATAATTATGATAACCGAGGATTGGAAACATCTAATGTGGACCTTTAAGGTACCAGCTCTACTATAAATAAGAAGTGGTTGGTGGTTTCAATGTAATAGGTATTTTTAAAATATCATATATTTTGTAATTCTGTATTGGGCAGGACAATGAATGGCTATATAATTACCGAAATTAACCTTTTTTTTTTTTTCAAAATTTTCAAATTTTTCTTTTATCTTGTACTTGGAATCCTGATGTCGAAATCTATTTTATTATTACTCAAGGTAATCATACATTGCTTTTGAGAGGTTCTCCGTTTCGGTGTTATTTTTTGGATATCGATAAATTTTTATAAACACCGGTAAAAATA